>CAUYON010047784.1:0-27793 GCA_963573935.1 Arctocebus calabarensis
AAGGAGGAGATGGGGAAAGACTGGGAGAGAAACGGAGGGAGCTTCTCTCTCCCCACTAGAATTTTCTCCCTCTAACAGATGCCTTAATGTTTTCTGTATTCTTTTCTTTCTTTTCTGTGAATAAATTCTGTCTTACAAAAATTAAAAAAAATAAAAATGGCATTGTTTTATTTCATTTAAATTTCTGATTATTCATTACTAGTTTACAGAAGTACAATGTATTTTTGTATATTGATCTTCTATCCTGCGATCGTACCAACCTCATTTACAAATCCTTACTTTTTCAAAAAGATGAAGACTACATCTTTTACATTTACCTGGATGGAGTTGAAATATATTCTTCTTAGTAAAGTTACTAACTTAGTAAAGTCTATCACAAGAATAGAAAAATAAATATCCAATGTACTCTATACTAATATGAAATCAATATATAAACAATTACATGTTCATAAGAACAATAATACACTAATTTAGTCCAGTTCAGGGGTTCAGGGAAAAGGGAGTAGGGAGGATATTTGGTAGAAGGAGTAAGGACATGAGGTGGATCTCACCTACTGTGCATGTTGTGAGGGTGTATAACACGCCCGCTGGGTGAAGGCCTATTCTACAGATGGAACTGCAGCCTAGAAGTGAGAACAATGTAACCTAAAAATTGTACCCTCATATTAATTTAAATAAAGTTTTAAAAATACTTACTTTTCTCCCTCTGTATATAAGTATATTAAAAGGTGCTCCTCCAGAGAAATAATTTTAAAATGCAAGTTAAAATCAGAAATTATTTTTATCTTATTACATTCACAAAGATTTAAACTACTGATAACATCTAGTTGTGAGGACGCACTATCCATCATTGTTGGGAGTATAAATCAGTGCATATTTTGGGTGGTAATTTGATATAATCTACTAAATATAAAAATGAGCCTTTTCAGGTTTTGTTCTACAATTTTCAAAATTTATATTCAACAATTGTGCAAGTATAAAAGCATGTTCATTGCAACACTGTCTTGAGTTAAAATTTCATAATAATAGAAATGGTTGTAAGAAAAATTTTTAAATATATGAGTTCATATGTCAGTGTAATATTGTCTAACCAATAAAAAATGGACAGTATTTATATATTAGTATAGAAAGATGGATTAGGAAATACCCTTTTGAATATAAAAGGCAAGAAACAAAATTCAAAGAGGGAGGGAACTATTGGCTACTACAATTTAAGGAAGGGGAATGAGACTGGTCAACAAAATTGTAAGAAAAGAACAGCTAGATCCAGGGGCTACAACATACTAGAACTCCCCTTTCCATGACTCTCTCTGTATTTCTGCTGTTGGTTTAGTGCATATCGATTTCCTCCCTTCTGAGAGCACCGAAGCTGAATATCCTCATATCACCTCCACAGAGAGAGAAATGAATCTCTATCTCAATTTCAGTTTGAAAAATGCCCGAGAAAAACACTGACTCACACAGCTTGAACCAGTCAACTCTTTCTGGGATTGGGAAGAGGTTATATAAAAACACCAAGGAGTTATTTTATGATGATACAAGTTAGGATGAAGGGAGCTTTGAGAAGAAGGGAAATGGTCCAGACTCATAGAATGTGTGGATCTGCTACAAAAGTCATCTAAACCAGGGAAATTGAAAAAATAAATGAGTTGCAAAGCAATATAATTGAATCATCCCACATAAAGCATGATACATGCTATCACTGGGACAGAAGGGGGGAAAAAACTGAGGGTGCTTTACCAAACTAAACAAAAGATTATTCCCGAGCTGTGAGACTACAGAGAATTTCCACCTTCTCTATTCTACATTTCCCTAGGGTTTCAACTTTTAGAATGTACATAGAAAAAATTCATATATTTCAAAATAAACAAAACATTATGGAAATCTAAAATCTTCCCATCATCAGGTTCTGAGTATGACTTTTTCATATTTTCAAGGAAATATTATTGAATATGTTTAATTTTGAATCTTCTAAGCTGAAGAAATACATGGAAATATTTTCTTTAAGCAGTTTTTCAAATTTGGTATTCTTAGATTTACCAGTTTGACAATTGAACACACTTCTCTCCTTTTACAAAATATCTTAAAAGCATAGCTCTATGACAAACAGCCTCTGGAGAGTTTGAACCTCCCCGGCCCATTCTGAATGCCTCAGTGACACTATATAGACCAGAGGAATCTATGCCTCCCACCTCCTGTACTTGCCCCACCTACTCAGGACATTTTTTAATTTCAAATTAGTATGAGGGTACAAATGTTTAGGATACATTATTTTCAATTCTAAGGTAAAGTTCACATTGTAGTTGAGCTCTTCTCCCAGGGGGCATGGTGAACACCCTTACATTGTACACATTAGGTGAGACCCCCATCAGTTGCCCTCTCTCTTCTCCCCTCTCCTCCACTCCCCCCTCCTTTCCCCGCCACCTTGCTAGACTATATTTGTGTTTTATCTTTCATGTGGGCGTGTAATTATTTGTATACTGGTTTCACACTAGTACTGAGTACGTTGGATACTTTTTCTTTCATTCTTGAGATACTTCACTAAGGAGAACGTATTTCAACGTATTTAAAATCTCCCTCATTTCTTATGGCTCCGTGGTATACATATGCCAGAGTTTGTTAATTCATTCATAAGTTGTTGGGCATTTGGGTTGCTTCTATGACTTGGTAATTGTGAACTGAGCTGCAATAATCATTCTGGTGCAAATGTCCTTGTGGTAAAATAATTTTTGTTCTTCTGGGTAGATACATAGTAATGGGATTATGGGATCAAATGGAAGGTCAACTTTTAGTTCTTTGAGAATTCTACATACTTCTTTCCATAAAGGTTGTATTAGTTTGCAATACCATCAGCAGTGTAGAAGTATTCAGAACATTTTTAGCAGAAGCAAATGTGTAATAAAATGAATTTTCCCTGGCCTCCGACTAGCCACATAGTGTGGGAGCAACACAGTGGTGTCCCAGAGGGGCCCCTCATCCCTTTCCTGCACATTCTACCATGGCAAAGATGTGCCGGAATTTTTCACTTTCTTTTTAATTTCAATTTTAAATTATACCAAGCAGAGATAAACTGATATAGTCCCTTTAGGCCATTCAACCAAAAATGTGAATAGTAGTCTTCAAGCTTTCTAGGTTTCATTTGTTTTTGCTTTTTCATTTCTATTCATTCTCCAGCTGTTCCTAGCCCTCATTCACTTTATCAGAATCCACTAAAGAGTCTGATCCTAGTGGCTAGAGAACACTGGGGAAAGGGAGAACCATTTTCCTCCATCTTCTTGTTTCCACATGGAGAGAAATCAGAGTAACACTCTTTGCCTCTCTCTGCTCTAAACTTTTTCCTTCCGAGAAGAGGACGAGATAATTTCTCTGATGGATAGGGTTCAGATAAAGATTTAGGCCTCATGGTGCCATCTCACTGTTACCTTTTGGCATCTGCCTTCATGCAAAGTGTAAGTGCCCTGGTCTCCATGGGCAAAGCTGCAAGCTTGGCAGTAGAAGCTCAGCCCTTACAGAGTCAAGCCACAGTTTTCTAGCATGGCATGGACTGGGTGGTTAAGTCTTCCCAATCTAGGGATTTAAAAAAATAAAGCATCTAAGCAACCTTATCCCACTGCCCTAAGAGAAATAAAGGGGCATTCTCCTCTCCAGCTGCCTGACTTCTCTATTTCAAATTGACGCCAAATGCAAGTGGGTAACTTTTTAACCAGAAATCCCACTTCTAGAATTTGCCCTGAGAAGCCATCTCTACACATAAGAAACAGCATATGCACAAGTTATTCATTGCTGTGGTGCTTAAAATAGCAAAACTCTGAAAATAGAGCAAATGGCCATCCACAGGAGACAGGCTGAAAACCTCACAGTATGTCCACACAATATGAGGGTATGTGGCCACTTAAAAAACAAATGAGGACGATCTCTGCAGAGTGATATGGAATCATGTCTAGGATGAACCGTTCACTGGAAAAAGCAAAACTCAAAAGAATTATTTAGCATGCTACTTCTTACATGAGAATAAAGGGGAAGGATATACACATATATGTATATTTACTTCATTTATCATAAACAAACATTAGGATTATCCAGAATCTAATAAAAAGTTATATATGGGGAGAGTAGAAAATGGAGGTAGAAAGAACAAAGATGGCAGAACGATTTCTCTGACTATACCTTTTATGTACTTTCACCTTTTGAACTATGTACCTGTTTTTTATTTTCACAATTACCATTAAACAGGATGAAAAACAAATCCTAAAACAGAATACAAACAGAAATAAATTAATATAACTGTTCATCACATTGATAACAATGCCACCCAGAAAAAATTAATTAATTTAAATAACGTTTTAGCACTCTTCTCTGATTACATATACTTAGTGAGATATATTCTAAGAACAAAAAGAACTGCCTGCCCCCCCCAAAAAAAATCTTGAACCTAACTTGGTAAATTTGTTATTGTTAGTGATATTAGTGTTGTAATCCTGAAGCTACTTTGTGTGTATTTAAAGACATAAAAAAGCCATAAATATATTGATTTGAAGTGGATCAAAGTTATCGAAAGGAGCTGGGAGATGCAAATGTAAAAGGGAAAAGAGTGAAGAAGAGCTCTATGGTGTTCTGTTTCAATTAGAAAGATCGATGTAAATTCATGAATTGAAATACCCATTTCTTTCTAGCTCTGTCCACTGAAAGGGCTAGAGTCAAAGTTGCCTTAGCACTGATAAGCACAGCAGGGTCTAGTTCTACGTCTCCAATAAAAGGAACCACAGTCCTCGGAGAAATGACCGATTCAGATTCTAGGGCAAGGGAAGTATAAGATAAGCCTGGATAATTTGCTATTGGACCAAAAAGCAAGGGAGTGCTTGAAGAATGAAAGGGCCATGTTAGAAGACTGTGAAGGTTGGCCTGGAGGGATTCCACTGGCCACATTTGAGACAAATTAAGCATCTCAAAGAATAGTGAGACATTAGTTTATAATTTAAGAATAAGCCCATCAGCTTGGTGCCCATAGCTCAGAGGTTACAGCACCAGCCACATACACTGGAGCTGGCAAGTTCAAACCCATTCCGGCCCTGCTAAACAATAATTCCAATGACAACAACAACAAAAAAAAAAAACTGGGCATTGTGGCCGGTGCCTGTAGTCCCAGCTACTTGGGAGGCTAAGGCAAGAGAATCGCTTAAGCCCAAAGAGTTTGAGGTTGCTGTGAGCTGTGACACCACAGCACTGTACCAAGGGTGACATAGTGATACTCTGTCTTAAAAAAAAAGGAATAAGCCCATTAATTCAGAATAATCTTTCAAAATAAGTGAAAGAGCTCTTTTTTATAGAATGTCAACTAATAAATGTAGAAAAAAAGGATAATATTTAAAAAACCAGTGTTTGCCACCATCGATGCTATAGTTGATTTGGGTGAGACTCATCTATAGATTCTAAATGCACTTGGTAAAGGCTTACTGAGGACAGTTTATTCACACTCTCGAAGCTTTACCCCAGATCTTTAATTACACAGGGAAAATGGTATTTTTGCAATGGAGTAATTTGGTGGACCACATAGAACAAAGTGATCAAATTTATCATCAATAACAATGAGACAACTGGCATGCCCCTTTTGATGTGATATAATAGGAGGATACAACATGATCACCTATATGGTATTCTTGAGAAAAATGTTTAATTTGATCTAATCACAAGAAACATACAGACAAATTCATATTGTAGAACATTCTGCAAGATACTTAGGATGCTACCAAATTTCAATACCATAAAAAGAAAGAACTGTTTTAAATTAGAAGAAACTATAAAGACATAAATAAATAAATCTAATACATGGAAAATAATCAGCTCTAAAGGCCATGGGAGAACTAGGAAAATGAAAGTGGATGATATATTAGGTAATATTTTATCCCTTTTCAATTTCTTGGGTTCAATTATTATGTTCTGGTTACACAGGAAAATGTTCTTGCTCTTCAGAGATATATTTTAAAAACATTTTTCAAAATGGCAACAGGAAGAAAGGGATGATACTTATTATTTCTCAAAAACTCCAAAAGAAGGGGTCTTCCCTTAACAGATACTAACAATTTATTTTGAGTGAATCAAAAACTACTGTCAATTTCTGTCTGTTTAAATGTTCTTGTCAACATTCCCAATTACACCACATATCATTACTCTAGTTATCTGATTTCCATCTAATCACCCTTGCTCCTGTAGCATAAAGAATATGTGTTCTTTCTTGTGCTTTTTATAGCCTTTAACATCATTCTCTACTGGCTCAAAAGCATTCAAACTTACTGAATAAACAAGTGATTAATGAAATTTATATATTTCCTAAATAATCCTTCAGCACTAATTATGCTATGATAATGCATAGCCATGATAGCACTACAGATCAGAGTATTATAACCACCTGTCTTCCATGAGGACATAAGATCAAGTCTTAATTCATCCATTTAGAATATTTAGAAAATATGAATTACATTCCAATTACTATGCTAGGGTTCTTCAGAAAGAAGGGCAAGTAAAATATCATCCCTACTCTGCAGGGGCTCAGTATATTAGGAGAGACAAATAGGCCATTCCAGTACAAAAATATATGCCACAATAAAAATAAGGACAGGTGCTAAGAGCTACGTAACTCAGAGCTGAAGAAGGCTAGTTCACTTGCTGAAGGAGTCATACTCACCCTGACCACCACCTGCCTGTCAAGTCCTCCGAGGACCACAGGATAGATTTTAGACCCTGAAATATCTAAGACTACATGATTAGACACTTTTTGGGCTAGGCCATATCTGGCTAGAGCTAAGGCTTTAAAAACAAGATGATTTAAAGCTTTGCTTGTCAACCAAAACATCCAGTTCCCTCTCACTGCTGATTTACAAGGGAGTTTAAGTCCAGTATCTTCTATGCAGATGAGGAAATCAATCTGTTTCCCCCAAGATGCTGTGTAGACCAGCTGTGATGAAGGGGTCTCTGTAGCCCAGAACAGGCTCTGTTTATCATCTTTTCTCTACCATCAAAATAATTGCACAGTCCCCAGGCCTGTTATTAAGAACTGGGTGTCACCATGGAAAACATGCTGCCAGAAACACCTGCATTGGCAAAGCAAATATGAGCTGACCCAATTATCTCCCCCATCTCTAATTCTGGATGGAATATTAAGAGTAACTGAAAAGACACATTGGCAAGAAATGGAGATAATTCTGCTGGGGGGAGGGGGAACTTCCAACTGCCCACAGAGCTCAACTGGGAAAAACTCTGAAGTATCATCTAATTATATTTCCACCATCCCTTCCCTCTCGCATGAAAAGCGCCAGGGGTGAAAACATGTCAACCACAGCTTTGTGCCCACCAACAATTTCCCCACACATATCAATTTGAAATTTTTTGAATTCCAATCTAGAGTTCTTTGAAGGATAATGACAGAATGAGACCCTGCCAAGTACGCAGGATGGGATGTAGGACGCTATGACAGAAACAGATGGCTCAAACAGAAGCCGCCAATTCAAAGTGACAGCCCAAGAGGAAACTGCTCCTTTGAAGTCCTGGGCAGTTTTATGGTCCAATTCTTATTAGCTCCTCCAGAAGCACAAAGAAGCTTGGTTCTACATAGGTTTTGTGAGAGCATTTTTCAGAGGAATGTACAGACTGAACAAAATTTGATGTAGAAGGGAACACAGTCTTCTAAAACTTAGCAGCACTAGGAACCACTCTAGAACTTTGAAACATCACTATACAATTTTTTCTTCTGAGACACAGTCTCACTTTGTCACCCCTCAGCAGAGTGCCATGGTGTCACACCTCACAGTAACCTCAAACTCTTGGGCTCAAGCAATCCTCTTGCCTCAGCCTCCCAAGTAGCTGGGACTACAGGTGCCCACCACAATGTCTGGCTATTTTTAGAGATGGGGTCTTGATCTTCCTCAGGCTGGTCTCGAACCTGTAAGCTCAGGTGATCTACCCATCTTGGCCTCCCAGAGTGCTGGGGTTATAGGCATGAGCCACCACGCCTGGCTACTATACAATATTTTAAATGTACAGAAATAGAATGTGTTAAAATAGCCACATGCTGGGTGGCGTCTATGGCTCAATGAGTAGGGCACCGACCCCATATACCAAGGGCTGCAAGTTCAAACCCAGCCCCGGCCAAACTTGATCAAAAATTAGCCGGGCGCTGTGGCAGGCACCTGTAGTCCCAGCTACCTGGGAGGCTGAGGCAAGAGAATCGCTTAAGCCCAAAAGCTGGAGGTTGCTGTGAGCTGTGACTCCACAGCGCTCTACCGAGGGTGATAGAATGAGACTCTGTCTCCACAAAAAAAAAAAAAAATAGCCACATGCTCAGAACAGATCACTTATAAATGTCATCATTTTCAGCATTTTCTCTGAATTTTTTTTACATAAACAACTATCAGTATTACAGAGATATTTCAAGTGTGTTTTGTATTTCTTCCCAGTCTCATCGTCTGTCTTTCCCCAAAGACAATATTATTTTAAAGATGATATGGCCCATTCCCATATGTACTTTTATACTTATTTTTAGTATATACATCCATAAATAAGGTGCTGTATTGTTTTGCATATTACAAAATACCTCATATTCTTATACTTAACTTCACCGTGCCTTTCAGATTCTGTACTTCTGATGAACTGCACGTTGATGTCAACCTTGCATCGAGCAAGTCTATCGGTGCCATTTTTCCAACACCCTGAGGTCACTTGGGGACTTTGCGTGGTGGCTCACACCTGTAATCCCAGCACTCCGTGAGGCCGAGGTGGGTCGATTGCTTGAGCTCATGAGTTTAAGACCAGCCAGAGCCAGAGCGAGACCTCATCTCTAAAATTAGCTGGGTGTTGTGGTGGGCACCTGTAGTCCCAGCTACTTGGGAGGCTGAGGCAAGAGGAGTGCCAGAGCTCGAGGTTGCTGTGAGCTGTGACATCATAGCACTCTACTGAGGGCGACAAAGTGGGACTCTGTCTCAAAAGGGAAAAAAATGAATTTATCAGGCGGCACCTGTGGCTCAGTGAGTGGGGTGCCAGCCCCATATACTGGAGGTGGTGGGTTCAAACCCAGCCCCAGCCAAAAACTGCAAAAAAAAAAAAAAATTTATCCTAGAAAAAGCAGTACATACCTTACAACTGAATATCACCCTCCATGTACTCCCCTTGGGAAGCTATGAACTGATGCCATGCCTAATCCACCCTTTATAAGCAATTTTGGAACTCTTTTTCTGGAATAGCCATCAGAGTTGTCATCCTACAAAGGTCTGACAATAAAGTTTGCAAACTCATCCTAGAAAAAGTTCTTTAAAGGGTCAACTGCTATTCCTGGTATCAGTGCAGAACTTCCCAAGGGACGCACTTCAAAGCTGACCTCTTTTTAGGAGATGGTGGGTTCAAACCCGGCCCTGATCAGAAAAAAAAAACAAAACTGTTTCTGTACTATTAACTAGACTCTGAAATCATTCTCTGTAATGAATTTTGCCCATTCCTAAAAAGAAAAGATCGAAGAATCTATAGTTGAAAGGGAAAACCTTCTCCCTATCAGTCCCACAATCCCTAATTACAGAGGGGAGTCCCTGGCACAAGAACCCAGTACCTTGTGACAACTGCCACATTCTAGGGCCCTTTCTGTTTAGGGGACATGATGTGACATATGCTGAATCCAAACTAGTCACAATTCAGTTATGTTTGAATGACACAAGACCCCACTACTCAAGTGTGAGGATTAAGTAAACTCTAATTTTCTATTACAGTTCTCTTCCTTACCAAAGAGTTTAAAAGATGTCCCTTTGAAGAAGGAACAGTGACCTCAGGTAACATGCCCCTTATTATCTGTCACAGATTCTATCACACTGCAGATAAAATAAACCCCATAGAACTAGAATGCTCCTATTCCATTCCTATTGTTGTCTTTCAAAAACAGTTATTTTTCCTGTGATATCAGCAATATACTATGACAAGATGTTTTTCATATATTCAACAAACATCTGTTCTGTTGCTTAAACAATTTGAGGAAGATTATATGAAAAATAAAGAGGGCATTATCCCTGCTCTTAAAAAGCTAGAGTAAGGAGCCAGGTTTTTTACTATTAAAAAGTCATTAAGCATTATTTATTACTATACGACTGATTGAAGATGAGAAAATTCTAGCAGGGAATCCTAGTGTTATTACAACTATTATCGTAAAGGTAATTTGTAAGGAAACGAAAGCCTAGACTAGGAGTTTGGCCTTTAAGGGGGGGAGGGGCAGGCAACAGGAGAAGCCCCAAGTGAGAAAGCTGACCAAAAGAACTATAAAAATTTATGACTGATAGAGATCTAACAGACTCATTCTGAAACTGTCTTCCCAGAAAGCACATTCATCACTGGGCTTGGAGGAGGGCTGTTCTGGGTGAAATATACTTTTAGGGTCACTGTTGACAGTCTGGAGAAACTATCCTTCCTTGAATCTTTCTTGTGTCTTTCAGGAAATTTACGGGAACATTCTGCTTTAGCTATAAAGTGGAATAAGATTAACCCCAGGATGCTGGTAGTAAAACAGAACTCATTAGAGCCTCAGCAGGTATGTCTGGTAGTTATCACTACCTTGCCTAGGAATAATTGTTAACTCCCTTACAGAAGATAAAAGGAAAATAGATAGAAAATATGTTAGGGAGAATCTTTCAGACCAAATGTCCATCAATGTAAATCATGTCATTGCAAATAGGGCCATGAAAGCTTTGGGGATGGCCAGGCACCCAAACTTCAGCCTTTTACAGAAAAGAGATTTTTTGGATTTTTTAGATAGAACTCTTTTTTTTCTTCTGTTTTGTTGTTTGGGATTCATTTAGGGTACAAAGAATTAGGTTATACTAATTGCATTTGTTAGGAAAAGTCCCTCTTATAATTTCTTGTGTCTGGTCCCTAAGGAGTGTGCCATACACTGTGACCCCCAATCCCCTCCCACCTCATCTCTACCTGCTCCCTCCTTCCCCCACCCCCTCACCTTGTGTTAACTCATCTACTGCCTTCATATTAGATTTGAGGACATAGGTTTCTTGCGTCTCCATTCTTATGATGCTTTACTAAGAAGAATGTCCGCAAATCATTAGCCTTGAATATGCCAATAACAGCCAAGTTGAGAAGCAAACCAAGGACATGATTCCCTTCACAGTAGCTTCAAAGATAATGAAAAACTTAGGAATATATCTAATAAAAGCGGTGAAGGAATGTTTCAAAGATAATTGTGAAACTCTAAGGAAAGAAATTACAGAAGACATTAACGAATAGAAGAACATACCATGCTCTTGGCTGAGAAGAATCAACACAGCCAAAATGTCTATTCTACTCAAAGCAATCTACAGATTCAGTGTGATCCCTATTAAAGTACCAACATCATATTTTGAAGAACTGAAAAAAAACAGTATTCAGTTTTGTAAACCAGAAAAAACCATATAGCTAAGGCTATTCTTAGTAATAAAAACAAAGCTGGAGATATCACTCTACCAGACTTCAGGCTATATTATAAGTCCAAAGAAATCAAAATAGCATGGTATTGTCAAAAAAAATAGAGACATAGACATATGGAACAGAATTGAAAACCAAGAGTTGAAACCAGCGTCTACTTGCCATCTGATCTTTGATAAACCAAAGAAAAGCATACAGTGGGGGAAAGAATCCCTGTTCAACAAATGATGCTCGGAGAACTGGATAACCACATGTAAAAGATTGAAACGTGACCCACACCTTTTACCACTTGCAAAATATTGGCTCAAGATAGATAAAAGACTTAAATCTAAGACACAAAATGATAAAAATCTTAGAAAAAAGTGTGGGGAAATCTCTTGATGATGTTGGACTGGAGAAAGATTTTATGACAAAGATTTCAGTGGCCATTACAACAATGACAAAAATTAACAAATGGGACTTAATTAAACTGAAAAGCTCTGCATAGCTAAGGATGCAACAACTAAAGCAAAAAGACAACCTTCAGAATGGGAAAAGATATTTGCAGGGTATGAATCTGACAAAGGGTTGATAAATAGAATCTATTGGGAACTCAAATTAATAAAAAAAAAAAAAGAGTTAACAATCCCGTCTACCAGGGGCAAGAGATAGAACAGAACCTTCTCTGACAAAGACAGATGAATGGCTAACAAACATTTGAAAAAATGCTCATCTTCCCTAATCATCAGAGAAATGCAAATCAAAAACACCTTGAGATATTACCTATACCCAGTGAAAATAGCCCACATCACAAAGTCTCAAAAATGCAGATGCTGGCATGGTTGTGGAGAGAAGGGAAGACCTTTACACTGCTGGTGGGACTGTAACTAATACAGCCTTTTTGGAAGGAAACATGGAGAATCTGCAAAGAATTCAAATTGGAACTCCCATTTGATCCTGCAATCCCATTTTTAGGCATCTACCCTAAAGAAAAAAAAAGGGTAGAAAGAAAAAAATCCTTTATCATAAGGACATTGGCACTAGACTGTTTATTGCAGCTCAGTTTATAGTCACCAAAATGTAGAAATGACATTTTTAATGGCTTTACCAATAGAGACCCATCAACTCAAGTTGTGTATCTCCCTGTTTTACAAACCTCTCCAAGATGCTTTGTGAAATCAACCAAAGCATCTTTGTGCAGACAAAGAAATCAATGCTGTTATAGCACTGGAGAGCTAGAACAGGTTTTAAAATTTGAACTCCACAAAATTATTCTTTAAACCTTTGCAGAAAACACTGATCTCAGAAGCTAAGCAGGATTGGGCCTGGTTAGTACTTGGATGGAAGAAAACAAATTCATTTATTTAAAACTTGTCTCAAACCACTCTTTTTCAACACCCTTGTTTTATTAGAAGAATTAGAATTATTAAGATGGTTAGGAAAATTGGCTTTCCACAAATACACCCTGAGGATTTGAGAGGATAACCACGCTAACATCCCTGTTCATGTTTATTCATCATTTATGGTAATTTTATAGTGTGAATATTCAATACAGTACAAAAATATTCTTTATTATGTCAAAACCATAATCCCTGATGGTTTTACACACTAAGAAAGAATCAACTTCTCTTGATAAAAACCTGAACCCCTGCTCCTTGTTACAGGTTCAGTTCCCCCTCTGGGGCTCTAGGATTCTCAGGAAAAGAAGACATTTAAATCTTTTTTTGAATGATGTGATAAGAAGCTGCATTTCTATTACCTTCCCTCTCTCCAGTGACCTAAAGGAAAAGTAGAGTCTCAGACTCATGCACCAAAAGCACATTTAAAGATCTGACCTCCAGAATACTCAAGTGGAAAATGCATCTGATGTTATCCAGGAGGGGCCTTTACAATTTCTCTCCTCAATAGCCCAACAGAGGAGGAAACAAAGGGAACTGGGTTAATTATTTACCAAAGAAGGTGGAAGGAAGGATTTTAAAACCTAGAGGAAGAAATTAGGGACTCTGAACAAGTATTTAGTTCCCCAGGGAAGAACCTGACTTAAAACCATCAGGCATTCATTCATTCATCCATCCATTCACTAAAATTTTTTGACATCTACTCTAGGGGTGTCGATGTGCTAGGGCCTGAGACAAGCTTGAGGCCGAGACAAGCCTGCCTGCAGAGTCCTGATCTGAGATTACAGTGTCACATGTGCCCAAGAGCTGCTGGCAGCATCCCACAGTTAGGAATGAGTACTGGGACCTGGGAAGATGGGGCTTTATGAGCTGGGATTTGCAACAGGGAAAGAGTTCATTGAGTGAAGAAGTGAGAGAATATGGTTTGCATGGGACGAATGGTACCTGCAAAGCCACCAGGGCCTGAAATAGGTGTTTCACCAGGAGGAGGACCAGTAGCCCAGAAGGGAGAGGAATGTGGGCTCTGAAGTCCTTCCTACCACCTTCCCACACTTATGACCTGTGAGGACATCAGGCAAAACACTAAACTCAGCAGTCTACAATTCTACTTGTACCTTGTTATTACCCCCAGCAAATTAAAAAATAAAAGCCAATGCTTGGGTCCCACTCCAAACAGCTTACATCAGAATCTCTAGGTGTGGGGTCCAAGTGCCTGTAGCTGTAAAAGCATCCCAAGTGATTCCAATGTGTTAAGTCCCAAGGCTTACTGCAAAAGGGAGTTGATAAAACAACCCTGTCAGCTGCTTGGGTTGTCATAGGATCAAGTGACATAAAATATACAGAGTGCCTAGCTTAATAAAGGTGATGATTGTGTGGGAGGGGTAAAAGATGAGAGAGACTGGAAGTTAGCCCAGAACCAGATGATTGTCACAGTGGAAGCTCCTGGTGCCTTCTCTGCATGCAGGCCCCACACTGAGCTCTTCACTTGTATTAACTTGAGCATTCTGGCACCAATGCCCAAGTTTTTTTTTTTTTTTTAGCTATATCTCTGTACAGTGAGGGGATGAAAGTCCTTGCTACATACGTATTATGAGGCTTTAGGGCTTATTGTGTGGACATCAGACATGATCAGCACATGATTTGCGTTATATAAAGTTCTCCTGACTTTAGTGTAGACAATAGGTGGGAAGGATAAGAGCTGGAGCTAGGGAAATAACTCTACTCCCGAAATACAAGCCAGATACTGAATGGGCCTAGAAGAGGAGAAAATCAGATCTTGGAAATCTAGAGCCCAGAAGAACAAACAAAAGCATAATGGGCTGGCAGATTTTCTCATACTAGACTTTCGTAAGACATAAAAGTGGTCTGATGAACAAATAGGTTCTGTTTACACATCAACCACCTCTTACCTTGTGCAACTTCATGCCTCAACATGAATATCATTTGAAACATTTTCATTCATATCTTTAGAAAAATCTATGAATAACACACACCATCATACGTCCTCCATCTTTCAAGACACTTGTCTATTCTAAGGAGGATTTTAAAAAATATTCTTTGTTGTATCATCATTGACTGTTGAAGGAGTTTGATTTAAATTATTTCCTCTGCAGTAGAGTTTCTCTTTCACTGATGATTCAGAGTTAAACTGTATTTTTCCATTAGTGATATGTTTTAACAATGTTACTGAAATGGAGAAGAGTTAAACCTCAGAACACAAGAAAAAGAATTAAATTTCTACTTGGTTTCTGGAGAAGGAGAAATGGAGCTAAGTGTGGCTGAGAAGCCACCCTGTCCCGGGTGCTTTGCTTCGGCTGCTTTCATTCACTTTAACACTGACGATGATGCTCTAAGAGAGTGGTTCTCAACCTGTGGGTCGCACCCCCTTTGTAACAATGAAAATACATCCTGCATATCAGATATTTGCATTACGATGCATAACAGTAGCAAAATTACAGTTATGAAGTAGCAACGAAAATAATTTTATGGTTGGGGGTCACCACAACATGAGGAACTGTATTAAAGGGCCACAGCATTAGGAGGCATTAGGAAGGTTGAGAACCACTGCTCTAAGAGGGGGCCAAGTTTACAAAGTTGTTTGTTTAGTTGGTCAAGTTTATTTTTCAAAAAACCATTACAAAGTATTTCTATTTTATGAAGGGCTCAAATAGTCTATCTGGGTGTTTAATTTTCATGAAATAGGAATAACTACCTGGCATTGACTCCCTGCTGTTGTCAGACTCCAAAAAATAGGCTGTATTGCAAAGTAGGTGCTATCATTCGCCTTTTCAAAGGTTTCAAAGGAATAGCCAAGCTCATTACCCTCTAGAGAAGGCATGATTAAAAGAATAAACTCTTGAGTGTTAATTATTTGTAAGCATCACTAGCACTTCAAAATTATCTTCTACTTGAGAAAAAAAATGTGGCTACTCAGTCTTTTCCAGTCTCCTGTGTACAAGATGAAATATTGTGATGTATGATAAGAAGCAAACACAGAGGGTGCCAAAAAATGTATACACATTTTAAGAAAGGAAAACACTGTATCAAAATTGTAATACTCGTTATATATGGCTAATAAAAGATGAATACAAGTCATATTGAGCACCTGTTATAACTGCGGAAGTCAAACTTAACTTGAGCTTTACAAATTTAATGTGCTTTTTCCCCTTCTTACAATGTGTATACATATTTTGGTACCCTTCACCAGGGTCCTACCCCACGGGCAGGGTCCTTCAAGGCCTGTGGAGCTAGTGGTGATTGAGTGAGGAAACAAAGTTAGAAGCGGTGAGAGATAAAGATAAAGGGCATATAGAATACGACTTTTCAAAAGTGAGAAACTCAGTGGACTACTGCTAGCTTGTGGGGTTCCTGAAAACGGCCCTGAGTGTTTGTTCCACTCAGCTTTTATTGAAGGCAATTTGCTCATTTAGCTCAGAGAGTACGCTCAGGAAGGGAACAAAAACATCAGCAGTTTCTCTGAGTAAGCATGTCAGTTCTTATTCTATCTATAATCATGAACTTTAAGGGTCTGAGAAACCTTGAAAAATCTGAAATCTGAGCCTTCTGTGGGAGCAGCCTCCTGTCCGTGGTCACACACACAGATTCCTTGGCAGAGGTTAATCCTCACTAGTTCACTGTGAAGCTGATGCCTCGACAGCATCAGTCTCCTCTGAAGAATCAGTGGGAAAGAGGAATTGTCCTCTTATCTCCAACCCAGAGGCATCTTCCTCTATTATAAGGGTATACAAACCCTCCTTCCCATATTTCAGGTCTTGAGCTCTTCCCTTGATCTCTGCTCTGGACATAACACAAATCCCCACAATGGTTATTTGCTTTGACTATTGACTGGGCAGGGAACGGCCTAGTTAATGTTTCTTGCCAGGCCTTGCACACAGCTTCTTCTGTAGCCATTATTTCTTCAGAGTGCTTACAGACGCAGCAGGGGTATTTGCAAGCTGCATCCCTTACAGGCGAGGCTTCTAGGATAAGCAGGAACTGCTCAGATAAGGAATTTAGATGCTGGTTTAAAATTAAACTAGCTAAACTATTTTTATTCTGCCTTGTTCAGCTTATTTCTCTATTTTTCCTTTTTCTGGGGGTGTTTTCCCTTGCCAAGAATGGGGTCTTTGATCCCTATTCTGCCTGCACCTTCTGTACGTGGTATTTTGCTCTTTGTCCCCAGTTCTGGAACAGAGCTTCTAATCCCTTGTAATTTCCTAGGTAACAGGAGCATCTTTCCTTCTAAGGAGGAGACTTTTGTTTGCTTCTGGATAGGCACTGGTCACCAAAAGGACCAAACCATGGATAGAAGATTGGAACTTTCAGCTGCACCCTATCTCCAGGAAGGGGAGAGAGGCTGGAGCTTGAGTTAATAACCAATCATTCTAAGGTGATGAAGCTCCCCTAAAAATCCCTGAACTACAGGGCTCAGAGACTTTCTGGTTTCCTGAGCACATGGAGGTACTAGGAGGGTGGCACCCCTACCCTTGGAAAGGGCATGGAAGCATGCCCACTCCCACCCCTTCCCTGGGCATCTCTTCCATCTGGCTATTCCTGAGTCAAGAGCTTTTGCAATAAATGATTAAACAATAAATGTAAGTAAAGAGCTTTTGCAATAAATGATTAAACAATAAATGTAAGTAAAGGTCTCTTCCTGAGACCTATGTGCCAGTCTAAAAAATAATCTGAGTCCCCCACTGGCAGCTCTGAAAAGCCATCTTTGCATTGTCCCTGGGTCTGGCTTCCTTCTGGTCCACTTCCTCGTGCTCCTCCCCCACCACTGACTCCAGCAGCTTTATCCCAGAGTCCCCAAAATCTCACTTTCTTTTCTATCCCCTGCATGGCATCACCGACATGCCCTACCATGTCAGATGCAGCAGTGAACACCAGCTCTGAGATCATCACCAGGGACTTAAAGGAGGAGAAGGAAGATGTGGACAAGGCAGAGAATGGAAGAGACGCCCCTGCTGATGGGAATGTAAATGAGGAAAATGGAGAGCAGGAGGCTGACGGGAAGAGAAGGAAGATGATGGTGGAGAAGAGGACGGAGATTGAGGCCACCACAGGCAGACCGGCAGCTGAAGATGAAGATGGTGCTGTTGATACCAAGAAGCAGAGGACCGATGGATGACTAGACAGCAAATGAGGAAAATTTAAACTTAAAAAACACCTTCCACTTGCCGGCTCAGAATCTAAACGTGGTCACCTTGGAGTAGAAAGGCCTGCCCTCCCCCCCACCCACCCACCCCCACCCCCACCCCCGCAGCCAGGGCCACCTGCAGGCGACACGCACTCTTCACCGCCCGAGTAAAACCATGAGATTCGCAAAAAGAACCAAAACTTCCTGCTTTTTTTCTTAAAATTACTTTAAAATAGAAATTTGTATCTTTTACTTACGTTTTGTATTTCTGTACATATTGTTAGGGCTCAGCCATTTTTAATGATCTCGGATGGCCAAACCAGCCTTCAGAGCCGTCTCTGTCCTCCTCTGACTTTACTTGTAGTGCGACCATGTTCATTATAATCTCAAAGAAGAAAAAAGACCTTGTAAAAAAAAAAAAAAATCTTATTCCGAGCATTCCAGTAACTTTTTTTGTGTATGTACTTAGCTGTGCTGTAAGTAGTTGGTTTGTATGAGATGGTGAAAAAGGTCAAAGATAAAAGGTTTCTTTTTTCCCTTTTTTGTCTATGAAGTTACTGTCTTTTGTTTTGTTTTGTTTTGGTCTGTTTGATGTATGTGTGAAATAATGTTGTCCAACAATAAACCAGAGTTTTATTTTCCTGAATTGTTCCAAAAAAAAAAAAAAAATCAAACCCAAGAGGGGGTAATGGGACCCTCTGACTCCCACAGTCAGAAGCTCAGGGGACAAGCTGGACCTTGTAACTTACACCTAAAGTGGGGAGCAGTCTGATGGGACTGAGCCCCTCGCCAGTGGGACCTGATGATGCCTCCAGGCAGGAGTGTCAGAATTCAGTTAAATAGCAGGAAACCCCGCTGGTTTGGAGAAAAGTCAGTGTGAGGAAAACCTCACCCATTTTGGTGATCAGAGCTGCTGAGTGCCAGAGGAAAAAGAGGCTTGTTTTTATCCACTACACTAGTAAAATGGCTAATCTATTAGGAAAAAGGCTATCTTCCTTTAATAATAAAAACAAGAATATTTTAGTGAAAAAAAATACTATTCTTTCTAAGTATTCATATTCTTTGAAATATACTAAATACTACATTTGCATTTTTGTAAGTGAAAGTGGATGAATATTGGCGATTTCATGGGAGCCAATCCAATATTTATGAGTATGATGCCACTCAGAATGTCCACTGCTCTCGACTGACTTCCCTGCAGGTGGCAGGCACTGTCAGGTGGAATGACAACATCTGAGACCCAGGGAGCAGGTTTCGGGGTGCAGCTCTATACTAAGAATGTAAGAATGCAAAGTCAGTCTCAGTTTAACTAGTTGGGGTCTCAGGACTGATTGGACCTCACGTGCCATTGTACTCCCCAAGGGCAAACTGCCTCCTTCCTTGGCTCTGGACAAACACGGCTGGCCTCTGTCCCCTTGACCCTGGCCAGTACCTCTCATCTGCAGCCTCCCAAGCTACTGGGTGGCTACACATCTTTTTCACAGGAGGTCCCCACCAAGGGCGTACTGTTGATGGCATTGTCAATACAAGTTGGGTAGCTAAATGTTTAAAAATAGTAATAATTATAATTCTGAAATAGGATTTTCATGCTTATACCAGGCCTCTTTTTCATGCAGCAAGAGAAATATTTTTAACTTCTAAGTCACAAAATTCCACAAGATGAGTAAACAAGAAAAGAGGCGTGAAAATGTTTAATATAGAATAAAGTACTCTACAAATGCTAGCAGTCATTTCTATTGTGTCTAGGACAACCGAACAAAATGATTTCAAGCCTTGCTTTCTAAACTGTATTCCACAGTCAAGGGTCAGGGGAAGAAATAGCATCTAAATTTCCATCAATGGGATGCACTGGGACACAGGAATATATGTTAAGGAATTACCCTACAACCTCTAGAAGGAGAAAGATTAGTTGAATCCTCTAGTATATAATAATCACCAAGGCATGCATACACACACAGAAAATATGCCATATTTTATATATATACATATTTTTATATATATAGTCTTAGAAGCATACACACATAAAATATGTTTTCATAGAAATATAAAATGTTATATATAAATACATATTTATATAATTTTATATAAATACAGAATTTTATATTATATACAAAAATACATTTTATGTGTGTGTCTGTCTGTAAGACATAAGGTCTTAGAAACTAAACATTTGAAATAGTTCCCTGTCTAGAGAGAAAGGGAGAGAGAAGTAGAGAAGGGGATACTCTTCTGTTTCTTTAACAAATAATTTGGAGGAGGGGGGAAATTATGGCTAAGAGTTGACATGAGACTATCAATTTATTACAATGTTTAGACCTTATGAGACTTGCTTCGAGCTAAGTTTTTTTAAAAAGTTTGAGATACTGAAGAATCCTCACACTGGACCTTGGCTGATAAGGAAATGCTGTTAATTTGGGGAGATGTGATAACAGCCTTGGGTTATGCTCTTTAAAGCCCTTATCTTGCAGAAGCAGCACTGAAATCCTTACAGATGAAAAGGTATTCACTTCCAGACTGATGCAGTGGCTGGTTTAGATGACACGAGATAACCTCATAATCACTGAAGAAGCTACACATTAGTGTTTGTTAACATTGTTCTCTCTACTTCTGTGTATGTTTGAAACTTTCTATGATAAAATGTTACAAAAAGCTCTTTTTAGAAAAATGCCTGGGTTTTCCACCTTCCTACTAGCAATATCTGTATCTGTCTATCTAGAATAAATTTATTCGCTGGCCAAGGAGCTAATGAATTTACAACAGATTTTTAAATCTGTGCACATGAGAAACATGTTATTGATCCCTAGAGTAATAAACAGGGCATAGATTAAGCTATTTAACCTCTATAGGCTTCAGCCTCTATTTCTGAGAAATAAGGATAACATGGTCTAGTCCAGAGCAAACTCTCAAGAAGCTCTGACATCTGCCACTCAATTGGGCAGGCCCTTATCAAAGGGTATTAGCTATCTTATGATGACTGGCCATCTTTCTTTGAAAGTATCAGAGGAACCTCAAACCCAGTATGTCTAAAATTGAATCCCTCAAATTGACTGAATGAATTAATGAATGGATTAAAATGATCCATATCATCATTCTAATCTATTGTCCAATACTGCCCTCTTCATAGCTGGGCTTTCTGTGACAGCTGTCAGGAATACTCCAACCCTCTGACTTCTGTTGCTCAGAGTTGAGACTTCAAATGCAAAGTCAACATGAACTGAATTTTTCTAGTCTTTATCATCCTTATTTCAACTAGCAAATACAAGACTCTCTACAACTTCTGATACTGCTAATGGGAGCTTTGCAAAATGCGTGCTTCTCACCATAACTGGCTTCTCTCTGAAAAGAGTTCTTTTTCTTAGACCCTTGGTCTTGGCCAAGAAGCGATCTTCCAAATTATATATATAAAACCCTAGCAACAAAGAATTATGGACTTAATAATGCCTTTAGTGTTATTTGATCAATCATACCCCCAACCTATGCTTTCACCCTTAACTAGTTCATGCCATCTTTGTAAGATCCAAACTAGAAAGATGATGACCCTTTCTGAGACTTTCCTCGGGGGAGGGTCAGCAGCTATATTATGACCAAAACCAGGGAGGAGGCGTCATCCCAACAGACTGTTTTCTACACACCATGTGAAATCTGGGCAATTTAATGTCAGCCTTGTAAGTGCATTGTCTGAAAATGTGGTCTCCTGGTGGATTTTACGTTAGTGGAACTTCCTGCATTGCTGTTCAATAATGACACCTTTCCATGTCTCCAGGAAGAAATAACATGCATGCTTCTCACGTGCACAGTTTTGAAAATCTGTTGCAGATCCATTAGCTCCTTGGCCAGTGAACATGTTTATTTCTAGAATAACAAATACAGACATTGTAATATTGCTGCACCATTAACTCACTGGGGAACATACGGGCCATGTCTTCATGTATTGCCCTTTTGGTCTCTTTCCATCTATGGTTTGTGTAGAAAACAGCCCATATCTTGTATCTACTCAGCACTCAGCTGCTCCTATGTGAGGTTTTAATGGTAAAACATTAGAATAAGGGAACCATCATACCTGAAAGCTAGAAAGCACACTAGAAATCTAGTTCATCACTTCTGTTTGCATGTGAGAAAATGGAGCAGAGAGAGCTTGAGTGTCTAGTAAAGTTAGTCAGTAGTAAAACCAGGGAGAAACCAGAGAGAAACTTAAAATTGCAGATTCCTAGTGCACGACCCTTTGCCCCAGGAATGTGAATTTGAAGCCCTTGGACTTCAACATACCAAAAACAAATCATTCCCTAGTCTTTAGAAAGTAGATACTCTTTTTTTCAGACTATTCAGGTGCCAGATAGTGATTTATGAGAATACATTAAGCACACAGACAGCTTTCCAAAGCTCACATCAGAGCTCCGTTTATACCTAGGGAACAACTCCCTGTGGGGATAGATGACCCGCCCCACCCCCACGGCCTGAGGATTTATTCTATTTCTTTCTTTTTTTTTTTTATTGAATAGTTCAGCTGAGCTTGTTCAAAGACGGAATATGAAATCCTGAGGACAGCAAACAAGAACCCTCCCGAGGGAACCACACCAGAAGTCTGTGAAAAGCACCTGCTCTGAAACTGCAAACATAAGAAAGCTTCAAGTATTCAAGATTTGTACTTCAAGGTGGATATGAGGTTCTCCTTTGGTGATTAGTGCATCTGTTCTCTTGATTAAAATCTGTCTCTTTTGGCTCAGCACCTGTGGCTCAATGGGCTAAGGCACCAGCCAGGTACACCTGAGCTGGTGGGTTCGAATCCAGCCCAGGCCCGCCAAACAACAATGATGGCTGCAACCAAAAAAAATGGCCGGCCATTGTGGCGGGTGCCTTTAGTCCCAGTTACTTGGGATCCGGAGGCGAGAGACTCACTTGAGCCCAGGAATTGGAGGTTGCTGTGAGCTGTGATGCCATAGCACTCTATCCAGGGTGACAGCTTGAGGCTCTGTCTCAAAAAAAAATAAAAATCCGTCTCTTTGATATTATTTGGAACCAATAAGAGTGATCAGTTAATGTTCAGAAATCAATGCATCTAAAATGAAACAGATCTTCCTCCCTGCCCATTCTTGGCAAAACCTACTCTTGGTTCTGCATTCAATGGCACATCCATCCATGACCATGTTTCAAGCTTGAGGTTGGTCTCCACCTCTCCCTCCCATCTAATCTATCCCCATGCCACACAATGGTCCCTAGGAAATGTCCCTACGTTGCTGTAGTAGAGATTTGTTAACGGTGATCTCCCCTCCATCCCCGCTCTCTCTGTAAAAGCTCCCTTCATGCACTGAGACTCAGGTCAAACTTCACTTCCAGCCCACTTCTTGTGCCATGACCCATGGTACTTTGGTTGTAGTTAGGGACTGAGAGGTTAGAAGGGCCAAAACCCTCCCAAGTGAGCTTAAATAAAGGGGATGTACATGGAGGAGGCAGTAGGCAGTGTTGCCAGCCTCCAGGGACAGGAAGTAAAGGGCTGGTTAAGCCACACAGGGTCCCAAGCCACCCAGCAGAGATGCAAGGCTGCTGTCTCCCATGACATCTGCTTCTGCCACGCCAGACTGCCCACATTCCATCCACCATTTGCCTTCAGTCTTCCTGTGGTACCACTCTAGCTCCCACTCTGGCAGACCAGTGTCCAGGACCACCCCACTGTGACTATGGTCACTTATTCCCTTTCCCAGGAATCTCATTTTCTCAGCTCACCAATGTTGTTCCTTCCTGGTCAGCTGCACTCTCATTCCAGTTGGCTGTGGCTCCTGGGAGGTGTCCTGAGACAAGCCTGCTGCCTGGGTCTCCCTTCCAGCAGGGGCTGTGGGTGCCCCACCCACATCCCACCACTTGCCCTTCCTGTGCACCCCCTGCCAATAGTGTCCTGCTGCTTAGTTCAGGAGGTGAAACTGTCTCCCGAGTCTTCCTCTGACTGTCTCACAGGGAAGGACAGTTGTGCAGGGGAACCGAATCCTTCCCTGACCACGGCCCTCAACCAGGGACTGACAAGAGTTGGTAAGTGACCCAGCCTGGAGTTCTGTTAGAATGACCATGTGGGGTGCTCCTCACTCTGCCCCAGAGCATTAATCTGCTTGACAACTACCTTAGCCCATTTGTGCTGCTGTAACAGAGTAGCTGAGTCTGGGTAAGTTATAAAGAACAGAGATTCATTTGCATCACAGTTCTGGAGACTGGAAAGTCTAAGATCAGGCCACCAACATGTAGCAAGGGCCTTCTAGATGGATCCTCACACACTGGACTATGGAGGGCAGGAGAGGAAACGAGCCCTCCCATCAAGCCTCTCCTACTCCCAATCATAAGGGAGGAACCCTCACGCCTGATCACCCCCTAAGACCCAATCTTTTAATAGCATCACACTGGTAGCATCTGAATTTTGGAAGGGACACATTCAAAATCAAACCACAGCAATAACCACATCTTTTACTGACTGCCTTCCATGCTCTCTCCCAACTCCCTTACAGGGCTCCCAGGATCACTATCCGTGACCTGCCTGTACTCCCATCCTTGTCTCAAGATCTGCTGCTGGGAAGCCCTGAGCAAGGCAGCAGAGTATGTCCTCTGAGAGAGGAGAACCTGCAGGGCAGAAGGATGACATCTCTGCGACTCCATGATTACAACACTGTTTTACCTCACGTTACCTTTACTTGTTTACACACCCATCTCCCCAAATAGAATGTAGGCTCCTGAAGGGAAGTGGATGTCTCTTCATCTTCTAGACTCCAGGGTTCCAAACAGAGGGCTTAGTAAACAGCAGGCCCTCAACTGCGGAATGTCTTGTTTGGCAAATTCTATCCAATTTTCTGGCCAGAAAACAGTCGAGGGCCTGCTGTTTGGTAGTTATCTTTTGGTAATTCATTTTCATTTTCCAGCTCAAAATACATAAGGCAAAAGGTTCAGAGGTCAGGTGAAGGCTTCCTTTCATCCATGTGCTGCTGAGCAATGAAAGTGGCATGATAATTAAATGTCCATCATCCTACAGTGAATGTGCAAAAAACTGGAGGGTGATTGTGAATAAAATTGACCACAGTCATATGCTGTGGCAGTAGGTTTGTTCCTAGGTATGTGCCCACCAGAAATGTTCACAGATGTTCACCAAAAGATATGTGTAAGAACATCCATAGCACCTTTCTAATATCCCCATGGAAACTGTCTTTACTCTTAGGGGAGACAGGTATGTAAACAAGTAAAGAGTAGAATGAATAGTACCGAGCCATTGATAGTAGAATAGAGAAATTGACTGCTGCTGGTTTTCTACCAATAGTAGAGTGAACACGTGAATGGCAGTACGCTCACCAATGGATTTGTACCTAGCAGTAAGAACAAACAGACCACAACCATAGTATGGATGAAGTTCACAAACACTGACAAGAGAAGCCAGACGAAAGTGGACAGCATGTGTACATAAGGTACAGAAGTAAATGAAATTGTTCTACCTGATACTGTTCAAAGACAGGAGAGAGTTCACTCTTGGGAAATAGTGGCTGGAAAGGACCAAAGGGTTTCTGGAGAATGATAACATTCTCTTCCTTGAGCTGGATACCCAAGAAAGGATGATTGCACTTAAAGAAAATTCAAGTTGTATATTTAGAATTGGTGCACTTAGATATGTGATTCTCCACTAAAAAGTTCCCCAAGTGAATGAGTTGGACCCCTTGGACTCAGGAATTCTGCCCTCTTAAGACTTGGCTGACTCTTGCATGTGCTGGATACCCAGGTGAACCTAGTAGCCTGTCTGTCCTCTGGTCCTCACGGTTCACCTCTCTACAGCTGAAACCCATAAACAAATGTGCAGCCAGATTTGGCTGTGGTCTAAGCCAAGACCAGGGTACTTAGAATCTGTCTCTTAGCAAAGATACAAAACCTCCCACTTTCCCCTTGTCCCCCAAATGTGTGACTTGAAGAACAACACTGATTGTTCCAAATCATTGCTTCAAGGGACACAGTGATTGGTGGCGCCTGTGGCTCAAAAGAGTAGGGTGCCTGCCCCATATGCCAGAGGTGGTGGGTTCAAACCCAGCCCCTGCCAAAAACTGCAAAAAAAAAAAAAAAGAGTTTTCTGGGGGGAGTGGCTTTAAGATGGCGGCTGAGTAACAGCTTCCTTGCAACTGGACATGGTGAGACTGGGGAGAGAAGAATTCAGGCATCTCTGGCTGGCGAGATCTGCCCAGAAACATCCCTTTTGGGACACAGGGAGATAGCATGAGACTTCTGGACCCCCTGAGGAAGGCAAAAGCGGTGGAGATCTGGCAAGTGGTTGCATGTGTTCATTTGGTCTAATCCTGCCAGCAGCTGTGGCTACAGCAGCAGTGAGATTGCAAACTGGAAAGGCCTTACCTGTGAGCTGTTTGGGTTTCTTTTGGACTTGGCCTCAGTTGAACTGCCTTGGGAGAACTGGGGCAAGAGTTGTCTGCAGCTTCAGACTGAGCCACCAAGCCAGACAGAGCTACCAGTGTTTTGTTGTGGGCTGTGTGGAGCCATCGTAGGAGAACTGCCCCAGCAAGCTCCACCCTCAGGGTCACAGAACAAGCATCGGGCAGGAGGGAGTAATCTAGTGACTGAGCAGCCTAAAGGCAGGGACTGAGACGCCTTGAAGCCTTAGCCCTCAGGGGCTTAGGGTGAGACACTGGGTAATTGGAGAGCCACTTAAGGAGTGATCCAGCAACAAGCGCTTTCCTGGGAAAGCTTCTGCTTAGCCCAGGTTAGCAATTTAAAGTGCCTTTTAAACAGGATGAGGAGGATTTAAGCTCTCCACCCTACGGGTTTTGAGAAATCATTAGAGGCCTCCGGTCTCCATTTTGTTCAGCTGTATCAACATTGTGATTAACATATCATACCCCAGAAGATCGCCTCTTGCCCAGACAATATCAGCAAGATATATATACTTCTTTGTTTCTTGGTTTTGTTTTGTTTTGTGGTTTTCTGTTGTTGTTGTTTTTTGTTTGTTTGTTTTCATTATTGTTGTTTTATTTTTAATTTCAACATTTTCCTTAAAGATTTTTCTTTTCTTTTTTTATTTCTTCATTTTTCTAGTTTAAATATAACTTTTCATTGTTGCCTTTTTCAACAATTAGACTTCAATTTTGCTAGTGTTACTACCCATGGTAATTGTTTTTGCCCCCAATCTTATCCTGTGAAGTTTTCAGTTTGCTTGTTTTGATTTGATTTATTGCATTTTTGTCTTCCCTCTCTACTTGGTGGAGGTGGGGTACTGTGTCCAAACAGGCTGGAAAAGACCTGCTGACCTAATCACCCAACCAGGCACCCCCAAAGGTTGGGGGCTCTTAAGGTTGGGTCAAAGTGCCCTAATGTACACCTATATTGCTCCCGTCCCCCTCTTTCTGTGCCTTTCTACTTTTGGTCAATAGTTGCTTCTACCCACCCCTTCTCCTTCCTCCTTTTTCTTTTCTTTCTTTTTTTTTTTTTCCTCTCTTTCTTTCTTTTTTCCCTTCTTGCTCTTCAATCTTCTCATCCTCTGGTCCTATACCAAAGGAACTCATTGAAACCCTAGTCCAGAAGCATGGCAATTTAAAGAGCAGGAGGAAGTGAAAGGAAAATTAGGACAAGGAAACAGATAAAAGAAATCATGAGGAAGAACCAGCAGAAAACTCCTGGCATCATGAAAAACCAGTCCAGAACAACCCCTACCCCAGGGGCTGTGAGGTAGATGCTGTAGAGGATTCCACCTATAAGGAAATGTTAGAAATGTCAGAAAGGGAATTTAGAATACAGATGATGAAAACAATCAAGGAAATGAAGGAAGAAATGAAGGAAAATGCTGATAAAGCAGAAAAAGAAATCCAAAAACAGA
>CAUYON010047785.1:0-10847 GCA_963573935.1 Arctocebus calabarensis
TTAGATGACATCTCAAAGTAGTTTTGATTTGCATTTCTCTGTGCCACCCAAGTTTTACCTCCTAAGGGACAAGCTCATGAATCAGAGAGAAATATGCGTTCTTTCAGTTAGACTTGTACACAGTCCACAGCTTTTCTGTGATTGCTGCTGCTATTAAGGCCTGGTGACCTGGCCCATAAGTGGGGGGAAGAAGCACGTGGCAGCATGATGCTATTTTGATGTGGGAGAGGGAAAAGCCAGTGTGGGTGGTGATGCATGTCTCATCTACACACACAATGATTATTCTGGGGGTTAGATCTACAGGTAATTTGCACTTCCCTCCTTGCTCCTGTATGAAGCTCATCAATTTGTTTTTCACAAAACATATATGTTCCTTTTCTAAACAAAAAATATATAAGTAAAACTATTTCTATTCTGCAAAGGAAAGAGTGGAGGTGGTTACTAATGATTATAATTCTCTTCTTTGGATTAAGGTTCTGGGTTGTCCATGGGAGCAGTCATGCGATAGCTGAAACAGCCTAGCCAAAGAGAGAATATGTTTTTGTTTTTGTTTTTGTAGAGACAGTCTCACTTTATCGCCCTTGGTAGAATGCCATGGTGTCACACAGCTCACAGCAACCTCCTGGGCTTAGGCGATTCTTTTGCCTCAGCCTCCTGAGTAGCTGCAAAAGAAAGAGAATATGTTAATAATGAGGGCCACTTGTATAAAGATCCCTTACATTCTGGGAGTGAGTTCCCTCACAAGGGGTCAGAGATCCATTGTGAATGTGAGTGTGTCTGCACTTCTGGTATTGTCCCTGCTCACTTCTTTGTGTCAGTCTAGGCTTTTCATAAATCTTCCTGTTGCTGCAGTCTCCTGGGGCATTGCTCACAAGTGCTACTGGCCAGCATCTGTGTTTTCCTGACAGTCAGTGTATCAGAGGGGGTTCAGGTCACCCTGAGGGTGGGGTGTAATTAATTCAAGAAAACTCCAAGAGGAAGGATTTATTCAGGAAAACAAAAGTGGAATTACTTCACAAAATGTCCTTCTTCATCTACAAATTCACTTTTTGGTGCTACCCAGAGGTAGGTATAGGGAAGCAATTTCCCTTAACTGGAGAGTCCAGGAATCCACCTCAAGAGGCTGAGTCTTCTTGCCCCAATACTGCATCTAGTTCATGGTCCAACAGGCTGTAAAAGCCAGGGACCCACTGGCCTTTGTCTCTGCCAACCCAAATGGAGAGCTTAATGATATATATTTTATGGAAGTCAAAGCAAAGAGGGTGGCTATTTTTAACTTGGGTCAGGAAAATGTGGCTAGAAAGGAAACATCTGTCCCAAACTATTCTCTTGAGCTTTATATAGAGGTCCCATCTATCATGGAAATGATCAAAAATAAAAATAAGGTGGCTGGTCCAGGCTTGGCTCTGGAAGAAAAAGGGAAAGCCTTTCTCATTTCTCACTTCTCATCTTCTGAGTTGGGCCTGTGACCTAGAAGAGGCCATCTCAGAGACACAACGCGGGGGAATGGTTCAAGGGCAGCCTAATTCCTGTGAATTTTCTGAACCTCTCCTAGTTTAGCATCTTCATCCAAAATGGCCCCACCCTTTAAGGTTCAAATCATGCAGACTTCCCAGTTGGGGGTCACCAAAAGTCTGGTGCTGAGAGAGTGCCAAGTACCTTTCTTGGAAGTTCCAGTTGTTAATTCCTGAGCAGAGGAGCCACTCTTTCTTCCATGGGCAGCAAGAAAGTTCAGTTTCTTTCAAGACATGCCAACCTCTTGTGTGTCCATTTGGGGGCAAAAAGGGTAAGTGTGTGCCTGCAAAGTTTCAGACATGCATCTTTTTGCCTCAGTAGTAGCATTAACCATCATTTTTGTGCACATAGACCCAGGCCAAATTCATCGGTCAGAGGCTCAGTATGAATTAATCATGGAGGAAGAAGGGTTGCAGCAGATGGTGCTAAGGTTGTGCACTGCACAAATACAGGAGATTCACATAGGAGGTGGAGAAGAAGAGGAGGAACAAGATAGGTTAATATGTTGTTTCAGAGGTTCCCAGTCTTTGTTTTGGAAAACTGACTAGAATATTCACAGTACAGTTCTGTTTTTCTACTCATTTTTCCTTTTTATTTTTCTTTCTTTTCTTTTTTTTTTTTTTTTTAAATTTTTTACTTCTTGTTTTCAATCAAAGATTGGGCCAGGAGAAGAACACTTTTTGTTTTCCAGATTGAGTAGAGAGTTGCCAGGAGAAATGACAAGGAAAGAACAAGCATGACAGCGCCTGCATGGATCCACTCACTCCCTCTCCCAGCGCACTCCCCACAGAGCAGTGTCAGAGCAGCAGGGTTTGGAGGGTGTGAAACAGGGTTGCCAAATTGCATAAGTCTCTAAAAAGATCCATATGTCTGGGCTGCACTAAGCCTCTGTGCTCAGGGAGGGGGCCAATAACATCATCTGCTGGATGGGAGTACAGTTCTCTCCCTCTGGGGAGGATTAGATGTCAGCTTGACTAGATGCTGCCAGGCTCATGATGACCCAGATTGGGGGCTCAGGGTGCAAGTGTTTGGGGTAGACGAGGAAGACAGAGGGGCAGAGAGCACAGCAAAGATGACGTTTATAAGCTAGAGTCTGTGAAGCATTTAGTAGGGAAGGCGTTTGGAAACCCCAAGACACTAAGTTTTCTTTGAATGATTTTCCCATGCTAGGACAGTTTTAAAGGAGCCACTGCGCAGATTAATGCCATTTGCCCACTTGGTGGGTATGTAAACTCCCTATCCCTACAGTTAGCTCTCTAGAGCCAAGGACGAGTTTTCTCTCTTCCCCCTTACTTCTTCCAGCTCCAAATTGTAGCTTCCTCTGGGGTGGAGAGGAGCACATGGTGCACAGCTGTGGGATACATCTAGCCTCGCAGTGATTGGAGGGAGACATGGAGGCCAGCTGAAATACCCAGGGCTACCCTGGGGGCCTTCCCCATAGATGGGGGCGCCTCCCCTGACACTCTACCCAGATCTCATCTTGGGCGACTCGTGTTTTTCCTCAGTTCCTCATGCCTCATCTGCACTCCAGCTTCAACCAGACTAGAGAGAGATGACTTCGTGACAGTGACCACACAGCTGCTTCCCAGATGAGTGTTTTCTCAAGAGGTGGTCGTATCCAAACTGAGCCACTTTGATAGGACTGACTGGGGACAGTCGGGACAGGGACTGGGAGGTTCCTCGGAGGATGTATTGAGCTAGGTGGACACGCACAACCAGACGATTAGAGCTGGAGAGGGATTGGGAAAGCCCTGGAATATTCTCAAGCTCTCGTCCCCAAAACTCTGCTTCCAAACATGTGACTTTATTACATTTGCAAGATGACCCGACACGTCTGTGTGTGTGTGTGTATGTGTGTTTTCTTGGCAAGTAGAACATAATCTGCTCTAGAGAAGTCTTGAACTTACTACTTCTCTGCTTTGCTACCAGTATTTCTGACCTGGAATATCACTGGCCTCTAATCTCATCTCCCTAGGACCGTTCTTGAGTTGCTCCTATTCATTCTTCTCACAGCAAGCAGAGAAATGTACAGCTGTCCCCTGTATCTGTGGATTCTGCCTCATGTGGATTCAACCCACCACTGATCAAAAATACTTGGAAAAAAAAATCTGTACTGAACATGTACAGACTATTTTTATGTCCTTGTGTCCTTAACAATACAGTATAACAGCTATTTACATAGTATGTACATTGTATTAGGTACCATAAGTAATCTAGAGATGACTTAAAGTATACAGGAGGATGTGGGTAGGTTACATATATACAAATACTATATCTGGGATTCGGGTATCTGCAGAGGGGGAATCTTGGAACTAATCTCCTGCAGATAGCAAGGGTAACTGTACTTAAAACTAAAACTGGGCCATTTCACTCCCCAACTGAAATGAACACTTTCCCTCTAAAGTAACATAGAATCTCTTTCCCTGGCCTACAAGCTCTGAAGGTTCTGGACTCCAACCTGTTTCTCTCATATCCTCTCCAAAACACTCCCCATTGCTCCAGTTCCTAAAACTTGACATACTTCTTTCCAACCTCAAGGCTTTACCCAAGCTGTCCCTTAGCTTACCTGCTCCATCCAATTGCAAATAAGCCCTCACCAGTTCCTTTATATGCTCTCATGGCTCTCCCTTTTTGAAACCCATTCAGGGTCCTTATTACATTTTATTACTTGTTTATTGCCTGCCCTGCACATTTGACTGTAAACAACATGAAGCTAGAAATCAGGTCTATTTTGCGCACTGGCATAGCATACGCCAAAAATGACACTCTGAATATTTATGGAATAAATGAATAAGCAGTGTCATCATCTTCTTTTAAGAATTCTCTACTCTATTGTTTCCCATATATATTTTTTTATTTCATACGTTAGAAAATGTTAGTGACTGACATAGGATTGCCATATGCAATTACAATCATTTCATAAAAGCAAGTTCTTCTTTACAACCTCTAAATAAGATAAGCATAAATACAGAAGAAATCATCTTTCCACAAAAGCACAGTTGGAGATATGATGTAAATTGCCTTTGTTTTACTGAGAACCTGTGGAAATGTTGGTACAGATAGCCACTGACCTCTGATTGGCATTTAGAAACCTATATTGCTTTACAACCTCTTATCCCACCTGGCCCTGATAGAGTTATGAGTCAGACTCTGAATATCCATGTGGACCTGGGCACATTTCCCCTCACTGGGGCTCAGTCCCAGAACCCCAGGATGGCAGGTTTCTATGAATAACTGGAGGTAGTTGGAAAGGCCCCTCCCGGCTTAACTGTACACACAGGCTGATTTATAAGAGGAAGGCAGAGCCAGACTTTCTACTAAAGGCTCTGGAGGTGGCCCCAGGTCCGAAAGCCACAGCTGCTGCTGCTGCTGGTTGGAGACAGTAGGGTGGTCACTTTTTTGGGTGAGGGGCAGCCAAAGGAGAGAGGGGAAGCAGCCAGAGTGGGTGGCCAATTCCTGTCTCTGAGCCTCTGGGAAGTGCCTGCAGCTCCTGCCAGGCTCCTACACCTTGGCTAAGAATAGCTCAGCTCTTTCCTGCCGGCCAGAAGTCCTCCGGAGCCCAGAGGAAAGAGAACTGGACTGTCTAACCTCAGGCTGGGCTGTCCCTTCCGGCGATTCTCTCCTCCGCTCCAGGGATCAAAGGGCCGCCAGGGATTTCAGTTCTTGTTTCTGAGGCTACTACCTAATAATAGTGCTGTGGTGTGCAGGGAAGGGTGATATTCAGGCCACCCTTGACGGTGGGAAGCTGGAGGCCTTGAAACTGAAAGCCAGCAATCCCCAGTGCAAGGCTTGGGAGGATGGGTGCTGAAGGAAGAGAAAGTCATGGGGGGAGGGGGAGACAATCGAGGTAAGCTAAGGTTACAGGAGGAGCATCAGCCTAAGGACCTGAGGGAAAAGAAACTTCTGGTTCCCAGGAGGACCCAGGCAGGCCCTGTATACCCAGCTCCACAGCCAGCTCTGAAGCAGTCGGCCTGGAGACCACACTTGGAGAAAACAACCAACAACAGATGGTTCACCAGTTCAAAAAGCAGATCCCTGCCTCAAGGACTGGCCCTGCACTGCCTCTCGAGGTGACAGCAGGACCACCACTAGACCTCAACGACTAACGTGGCCTTATAATTTACCATGCAAATAGGGGTGTGCTTGGCAGTGAAAGAAGACTTTGTCAGTCATGCCAAGATGACATGCATACATGAGAACTGTCCCAGGAAAACCAGGACTTCCAGTTGCTCGAAGCACTACACATTGCTCGGTGTCCTTGTTCCCCTCTCCATAGATTTCTTCTCAATAAGAAGACATGAGAGGCAATAGATAAAAGAACTTTAGAAATTGAGGCACCACAGACATCGGAGGGTTATGACCAAGCTTCCCTGCATTTCAGGGTCCTGTCCCTTCTGCATAAATCTAGTGGCAGGAGGTTAATTATAGCCACAGAGGAGTCTGTGCTCCAAGGCTGGGAAAGAAAGAACCTTTCTCAGGAAGTCTCGTTGCAAGGCTGGGGGGGGGGCCGCCTGGATGCAGAGATAAGCTGTTCTCACAGGACGAGAGCAGCAGCCTCCGTGGCATTCTGTGGCTGAAGTCCTATCTTGTAGCAGATTCCAGGGAGAACCCCCTACACTCTCTTTTACGGCAAAATAATCTGTCTCCAGTGAACAGTCCATAATCTATACAAGTGACCCGAACAAACAAGTCAAAGGTATTTATGATAATTAAGGAGGATGTAAGGAGCCAACACTATGTTATGTGCCAGCTTCCGATTTAGTGTCTGGAGACGTAAAAACAAACAGTGCAACTGTCCTGCCTTTAAAGGAACTCACAAGTGGAGCGGGGGAGGCAGAGGACTAACTAATTTGTGAAGTAATGGAACAATGCTGTTCCATTTCCAGGTGGAGAAACCTGTTCCAGAGCCTGTTTTTCAGATTATTGGGGACTTTCATAACTTCCCTTTAACAGGTGATAGTTGTTCATATAGCAACATATTTGCTAACATGATAAAATTTACTGAGGGATACTATGGGATATTTGTGAGGTGCATAGGTTTTGGGATGGGACTCAAATTTGAATTTCAGCTCTTTTTTTTTTTTTTTTCTTTGAGACTGAGTCACACTCAGTCACCCTGAGGTTGAGTGCCATGGCATCAGGGCTCATAGCAACCTCACACTCTTGGTTCAAGTAATCCCCTGCCTCAGCCTCCCTAGTAGCTGGGACTACAGGCACTCACCACAATGCTCGGCTAGTTTTTTCTATTTCTAGCAGAGATGGGGTTTCTGTTTGCCCAGTTTGGTCTCAAAAACTTAAGCTCAGGCGATCCACCTGCTTTGGTCCCCCAGAGTGCTGGGATTATAGGTGTGAGCCACCCTGCCTGGTCTGAAGTTTAGCTCTTTTAACTCACGAATTGTGTACTCTTCAACAAGTTATTTTTTTACTCCTTCAGGGTTTCCGAATCTATGAAAGGTAGATAGTGATAACTCTTGCTTCATAAAGCAGTACTTCTAAACTTGAACTTGCTAGTGAATCACCTGGGAATCATGCTGAAACGCAGACTCCGATCCGGTAGGTCTGGTCTAGGCCTAGAGGTGCTGCATTTTTAACAAGTGCCCAGGTGATGCTGGTGTTGCTGATCTGAGAACGACACTCTGAGCAGCAAGGTCATAAAAGGTTGAGAGTTCAACTAAGTGCTCAGCACAGTGCTAACAAATGATAAGAGAAGTGCTCAGTGAAGGTACCCTATTGCTAATTCAAATATAACGTGAAAAAAAAGTTCATCTGTCTTCATTTAAATATCTCCCCATATATTACTTACTGTCACAATTAGAAATGAAATTTCTTAAGTTAGGGAAACACTCCTGTCATGTCTCTTGTGTACCACAAAAGGCTATTTCTTTCCACAGTCCCTGACATTAGGAGAAAACCAGATGGGAAGAAGAGAAGATTTAGAACGGGTTTCTAACACTGTAAGGTTAACTGGTAACTTAACTGGTGTCTGTGCTGGAACAACTTGAAGGCTGACTGGGCTCAGAATCCCAAGATGCTGCCAACGTGCGGAGAGCGGGAACTCTGGCTGACCCGTCAGCCTGTGTTTTCCTGCAGAATATGGGTGCTGTGAAAGCATTGTTCACAGACTCAATACCGACAGGAAATGCTAACACGAAAGAGGAGCAGATATCAAAAACACAACTAAAGTCCACATATTTTTTGTGAGCTTTATTTGGTGATTTTGAAATATGGCCCCAAATAGGTTGACACCCTTATCACCGGGAGGCAGGTTCTACGTCCCCCTTGCTTAAATCTGAGCTGGGGTGTGACTGCTTGGGCTAGGTATCTCAGTAGTTCTGCTGTGTGACTTCTGAGACGAGACCAGAAAGTACCCTGCAGCTTCTTCCTGTTTCCCTGGAATGTCTGCGCTGCTGACCTGCTCCCTGTCTCGGAGCCAAGCTGCCACATGCCACATGAGAGGCCCTGTGTAGGTGTTCTGGTTGGTAGCCCGGCTGAGCCCAGCTAGCCTATTAGCCTTTCTGGCACAGACACCAGATATGTATATGAAGGAGCATCCCGATGGTTGCACCTCCCAGTTACTCAAGCCACTCTCAGTCATTCCGACTTGGTAGCTGAGACCCCAGGCTCACGAAGCAGAGACAAGCCCTTTCAGCTGTGCTGTGATCCAAGAATTTGTTTAATAGAATAAAGAAAGTGCTTGTTGTTTTATGCCAATAAGTTCTGCAGTGATTCGTTACTCGGCAACAAATAGTTAAAACGTAAGCGATTTTTTTTTATGTAGTATGAAAAAATATAAACATGATATTTAAAAAACTAAGATTTGTTTATCTTGAATCCTTACAACTATTAAATATTATAAATATCATTAAATATTTATTTGTTAAAAAGTTAAAAATCTAAGTAAGCATCATATCTCTGACAAATTAAATTTAAATTCCATGATTAACTATGATATCATTAGAAGAGGAAGAGTAAATAGTGAAAAATAAAGTCAGGTTTGCAATCAGACAGACTTGGGTTTAAATGCCAGCTTTAAAATTTGCTATCTGTGTGATCTCAGGCAACTGGGTTTATTTTTCTATATATCTGCTTTCTAATCTATTAAATAATATAACAATGTGTACTGCTCAGGAGCTGTGAAGATTTTGGGTAGAAATAATTATATGTGTAGCACATAAGTATTATTATTATTACATAGTAATATTTCCAGAAAGTTCTTTTTAGAAAAATGTACACTGGGAATAACAAGGGCATAGAAGATGGGAAACTAAGCAACTCGTAGTAAAGGAGAGGGAAAGATTTCTGAAACAGCTGCCCACTAAGCTAAATCTCAGAAGGAGTAAGAGTAGAATTTCAAAAACTTTCAAAAACCTATGAGAACAAATTTAGGGGAAAAAAGATTTTTTAAAAAGCAACTTTCTAAAATAATATGTAAATTCAAAGGGTCAATAACAGCCAAGATAATGTTGAAGAAAAGCAGGAGATCTTAGATTATTATACATCAAGATATATTATAGAGATCTATTATCAAGATCTATTATCAAATTAAAAAAAAGATCTATCATAGAGACAGATGTATAGTAACCAAGACAACGTGATTTTTGGACTAAGATAGAAAAACTGATGAACAGAATACAGTAGAGTCAGAAACACACCCCCATGTGTTTTTGTCATCTGATTTTTGGCAAAGGTGACAACTCAGATGAAAATACAGAAGAGGAATAGACAGGTGTGAAGTGAATAAGGAAAGAAGAGTATCACAGAAAGCCAAGGATGAAGGAGCTTTAAGAATGAAGGAGAGAACAACTGAGTCAAACAGCAGGTGTCTATGAAGCTGATAAGTTAACTCTGAATTTGATTTTCTTTTTTTTTTTTTTAATTGAATCATAGCTGTGTACATTAGTTCAACTATGGGGTACAGTGTGGGGGCTTCACATGCAATCTGAGATATTTTATCAACCTGATTGACATACCATTCATGATATTTTCTCGTTTACTATATGAAAACATTTTTGATCCTTGTTTAGAAGTTTTCTCCTGACCCTTCGAATAGGTACCACACATGTGATCTCACCCTTTGTCCCGTCTGGCCGCGGGGTGGGGCGGGGGGGGCGGCCCGCGCCCCGTGGGCCCGGGGGGGGCCCGCGTCGGCCGCGGGGGGGGGGAGATAGGACAAAGGGTGAGATCACATGTGTGGTACATATTTGAAGGGTCAGGAGAAAACTTCTAAATACGGATCAAAAATGTTTTCACGTAGTAAATAAGAAAATCTCATGAAAGTTATGTCAATCAGGTTGATAGAAATATCTCAGATTGCATGTGAAACCCGCACACTGTACCCCATGATTGAACTAATGTACACAGCTATGATTCAATAAAAATAAATAAATAAATAAAATAAAATACTTACTCTAATTATGTTCTTTTCCCAAGAAGTTCTGAAGAATGAAAAGACGCAGCTTTAGGTGATACTTATAGAAAAGTGTCACTCATCACTCTTTTTTATCACCTCATCAAAATAGTGAGAGCATCTGCTTTCACTAGAAACCATTATGAGGCTCCAATTTGTTCTGAAAGAAATATATGTCCAAGCACAACTAATAAAATCTTTATTAACAAACATTTCCTTAATCACCCAATACATCTTCATCAGGAGAAAAGTTCTGAGACATTATAATAGCCTTCAGAGATACAGAAGGGGGCTGTGCAGAGAACAGTCTACAGCATTCTATACTAACTGGAGTTAGGGGAAGAGTCCTCTGCTTTCCACCAGTCCACAAAACTACTGAATCCAGATCTGCTGAGGGCCGTGCCCTTACCCTGACACACCCCACAGAACTAAGATAAATCCATTCACAGGGAGACCTAAAACCATGAAACACATATTTTTTAAATAATTTTATTGAATCATAATTGTGTACATTGGTACAATCATAGGGCACAATGTGCTTCATATACAATCAGAAATATTTTGATCGTACTGTTACAGATAGACTTCATGGCATTTTCTTGATCACCATATAAAGACATTGATACTCTACCTTTAATAAGTTTCACCAGTACCCTGCTAAGATGCACCATAGGTGTGATCCCACTAATTGTCCTCCCTCCACCCCGCCGCCCCGCCGGGGGGGGCCCGCCGGGGTGGCGGGCGGCCAATTGGTGGGATCACACCTACGGTAAATCTTAGAAGGGTACTGGTAAAACTTATTAAATGTAGAATATCAATGTCTTCATATAGTGATTAAGAAAATACCATGAAGGCTATCTCTAACAGTACGATGAAAGTATTTCTGATTGTATATGAAGTCAGCACATTGTGCCCCATGATTGCA
>CAUYON010047787.1:0-22628 GCA_963573935.1 Arctocebus calabarensis
GGCAGGCGCCTGTGGTCCCAGCGACTTGGGAGGTAGAGGCAAGAGACTCGCTTGAGCCCAGGAATTGGAGGTTGCTATGAGCTGTGATGCCATAGCACTCTATCCAGGGTGACAGCTTGAGGCTCTGTCTCAAAAAAAAAATAAAATAAACTATGAAACAGATCTTCAGATCAGTACTTCATAAGTATTTCATAAGATAATTATCATATATTTTCAAAATAATGGAACATGTTTGATCACATTGCTCTTATTAAAACGTAACCATATTAACTAATAAGAGTAAACTATATTGATGATATTCCAGTGAGACAAAGAACTGCATACAGTAATAAAATAAAATAGGTTTCTAATATTGAGAAAATAACATTTGTTTCTTTTTAAGGTCATCCTAAATTGTTTGCCTTCCATTGTTATGTATATCTGACAATATTTACACAACAGAAAGTATGTGTGTAATAGATTGATCTGATTAGATCTGTGATTTATTCAGAATATGTTAGGGATGAGTGTGCAAACATTTACTAATGGGGGTTTCAGTTAAAAAAGGGAGTGGGAGATAGCATTGCTCCAGATGACTTTTTTTTAAATGTGGTCCATGAACTACCTGCCTCTGGGTTACCGAGGATACTTGCTAGAACAATGAAAGTTCCTGAATTTAACCTCAGAACTACTCATTTAGAATCTCTAGAAGTGTGGCCTGGAGTTTTGCAATTTTTAGAGGCACTTTTGGTGATTCTTGAGCATGCTACAGTTTGCAAACCAGAGCATCTAGTCCAGTGGTTCTCAACCTGTGAGTCGCGACCCCTCTGGGTGTCAAATGACCCTTTCACAGGGGTCGCCTAAATACATCCTGCGTGTCAGATATTTACATTACAATTCATAACAGTAGCAAAATTATAGTTATGAAGCAACAAAAATAATTCCATGGTTGGGGGCACAACAACATAAGGAACTTTATTAGAGGGTCACGGTATTAGGAAGGTTGAGAACCAGTCAAAAGAATCATGCTTGAATCCCAACCATCATACTTACTTCCTGCCCTAGACTGGCTACAAAGGACCCTTACAATGTCCTTACAATGATAAGCCCATTAGCCTATTGTCAGACTTACCAAGAACGATAGTTGGGGAGAGAGAGAGAGAGGATGCATGGCCAGGAGAAGAGAAGACATTACACCTTCCTGTCTGTTCTAAGAAAGAATTGAGTTTATTAGGAATTTTTTTTTTTTTTTGTAGAGACAGAGTTTCACCTTATAGCCCAACAGTAGAGTGCTGTGGGATTACACGGCTCACAGCAACCTCCAACTCCTGGGCTTAAGCAATTCCCTTGCCTCAGCCTCCTATATTAGGAAATTTTTTATTCCTCTTGGACTTTTCATTTCTATAGCTCATGGTAAGTTAGCAATCTTAACTTTTTTAACCACACAAAACCTGATGGCATAGTCAGGAGGTGGGACTGTGAAATTCTGGATATAACAGTAACAAATAACAATACAGTAAAGACAAGGACATATTTAAGTAAGTATTTTAAAGATAAGTACTAATCTACTCCAAGTAAAATTACACAGAAAAAGGTGTTTTTCACATCAAAATTCCTAAAAACTTGTAAATATTTGCTTTTACCCATTTTAAGGATAAATAGAACTTTGCTTCAATAGTACAAAACCAAGCATAGCAATTCTGGTACTTCCTGAGTCCCTCCCTGGCCTTGCAACCACAAAGTCATATGCTTGTTGGATCTTACCTTACAATTTAAAGGACCATCTCAGCTTTCCTCGGCAAGTGAAAGCTTTCTACATTTTCTTGGTCCTGTTTTGTGTCATCTGCCTGTCAAGAAAGCAGTTGCTTGTTTGATTGTTAATTGCCCTTGTTTTTTATTATAGAATGCATTTGAATTTTGGTAAGCAACATGTTCTTCTTTGTAATTAGATATACTAGTTAAAATATCTTTCAATTCCCCATGCCATTTCCCTTTAATCAGCACATCAGCCAGGCTTTATGATGATGTTGGAAGCATATCTGTATTTTTACCACAGCAGGACTGCTCCAAGAAAATTGCTCAGCAAATATATTTTGTGATTGAACTGAAACTCAAAGGTAGGAGTGCTTTTAGTTTGCAGGGCTGAAATGGTAAGCTAAATGAAAGTAAAATGTGGCTATTTCAATCATTTGCGTCACCGAGATCCAAACATTGTGAGTTGTAGGAGTTATTTAGTGAGCAAGTCTATAGTCCCATTAGAGGACGTAGCAGTCAGAGTCTTCCAGAACCTCTCGAAGGCAGACAGGATGGAAACTCAGGTAGGAACTGAGGCAGACAGGATGGAAACTCTGGTAGGAACTGAGGCAACAGCAGAGAGGCAGAAGTTCTTCTTCTCCAAGAAACCTCAGTGTTTGCTTTCAGCATGTTCAACTGATTGGATGAAGTCCACCCACATTATCAAGGGAAATAGCCGTTAGCTAAAATCAACTAGCTGTAGATGTCAACAACACCTAGAACTTACCTTCACACCAATGCCTCGATTCAGGTTTCATTACACTAGTTGACACTGTAATGTAGCCAAGTCGATGCCAAAAACTGAGCACCAGGGAAAGCAAGAACGTGTTAAACACTTTCTCATTAAATCCTCTTCAAGAGAAGTTTTATTAGCCCATTCTACAGAAAAGTATGTGTCTTGTGAATTGGAGCGGCTCGGTGATTTGCTGGAGACTGACCAGGAAATAAGGTCAGCAAACCTCTGTAAACCTATAATTCAATTCGGGCAGTGCTCTATGGAGCATAACACATCCTGAGTCCCCCTCTCCTCTTAGTCAACTGGGAAACCATGTAAAGCAGGGTTAGATCATCCTGTCTCCTGGGCTTACCTTCTGGTGAGCCAGTCTCACTTTACCTTTTTTTTTACCTTGGAACCAAATCACTTATGACCCATCGATCAACCCCAGACAAACCAGAAGATGGGACCAGTGTGTTTTATATAAACAGTAAATAAAAGAACTCTGGAGTCAGACTCTTGAAGTTCAAAGCCAAGTTTTCTCATTTATCTCAGTAACATAATCTGTCTAAAATTTAAAAACACACACACACAATGTTAAGCACCAGATGCTGGAGCACAGACTGCCTGGGTTTGAATCTCAGCCCCGCCTCCGAACAGCTGAGCAACTCTGGACAAGTCCTCATCTCTTTGTGCCTCCGTTTTTACATCCATAAAATGAAGACAGGGATACCAACTGCACTAGGGTGGGGAATAAATGAGACAATTCATGTAAAGCATGTAGGGCTGAGTACTGCTAATAACAGTGCCCGATTATCATTTGCTATGACTAACACTGCATTTTTTATGTATAAGGTCAGGGGAAAGCTAAGTGATTAGGGAGTCAGACATATACCAGAGCTGGTGGATTCGAACCCAGCCTGGGGCTGCCAGACAACAATGACAACAATAACCCAAAAATAGTCAGGCGTTGTGGCGGGTGCCTGTAGTCCCAGCTACTTGGGAGGCTGAAGCAAGAGAATCACTAATGCCCAAGAGTTTGAGGTTGCTGTGAGCTGTGACATCACGGTACTCTACTGAGGGTGACATAGTAAGACTCTGTCTATAAATAAATAAATAAGGTGAAGAGGAAAAATAGGACATCAAAGAGTTGAGAGAATGAAATACGATGATGAGAGTGAATGCTTTGCTTAGTGCATGGCACACTGGTAGATGTCCAGTGAATGTTAGCTGTCCGCTCAGAGCCAAGTTCCTACAAGTGCGATCTGTCCCCTGATTCTCCACCATTGTTTCCCTGCACCTGGCATGTGGAAAGCAGTTTAAACACTGAGAAAGGGACTCAGTATCATCTACAACCAAGGCCGTGCCTCGCAGAACCGTGCACTGAGAACGACATGCTCACTGAAAATGAAAAAGAGCTGGAAGCTGTGGCTGTGAGCACACGCACAGAGCTTCAGGGCTGCACACTCCCTCCATTTAAAACAATGGAGATACAGGTGGCATCTGTAGCTCAGCAGCTAAGGCACCAGCCACATACACCAGAGATGATGGGTTCGAATCCAGCCTGCCAAACAATGACAACTACAACCAAAAAATAGCCAGGAGTTGAGGTGAGCACCTATAGTCCCAGCTACTTGGGAGGCTGAGGGAAGAGAATTGCTGAAGCCCTGGAGTTGGAGGTGGCTGTGAGCTGTGACGCCACAGCACTCTACCCAGGGCCATAGCTTGAGCCTTATTTAAGGCTCTGTCTTAAATAAATAAATAAACAAACAAACAAACAAACAATGGAGATAAGGCACTATTTTACTTTCTACATACACATTTTTGAACATACACATTTCTCTACATTTGTTGTCTCCTATGCAGACATAGTCCCAGAGAGTGGTGCCCCAGAATGGTTCAGCTCTCTCAGCATACAGCTCAGGGGACACATCTAGACTGCACCTGTTTCTGCAGGGTCCACCCACTGCACACGGCTGTTAACAAATGAACATTTACAATTGACTTGACTTGGATAATGCCAAGGTTGAACTCCAATTAAGTAAAGCATTACCAGCCCCTCACCCAAAGAAAATTCCATTCTTCTCATTAGTAGACCTGCATTATAAAACTGTACACAGTGATTACTGTTATTTATTATAGTTCTAATTTTGTCAATACAAATATATAGAAGAAAAATTTTTCTCTTTTGGTATGTAACATCTCCATAATATTCTCAGTTTTGCCTTGTGGCCTGAAAAACCAAAACTATAATTACTCTCTGGACCTTTGCAGAAAATAAAATTGCCATTCCTATACTTAAAAGTATCTGTCTCTAGTTTGTGACTTTTCATTACCAAGAGCTGGAGACTATGAGCTAACTACAAACTCTTCACTGATGAACACATTGGCTTTGCAAACGGGGGACTATGCTGTGTCTCAGAACACTTCTGAAACAACAGGAGAAAACAAGTTCTAAGCCTTAAACAAAGAAAACGTTATCCACTTCATTCCTGTCCCACACACTTAGCCCTGAAATGTATTTAGAAAGCCGCGTGATCAGAAACACGGCTTAGTGTTTTCCAGTTGTGGGAAACAGGATCATCTTGCCGACTAAATAGACCCATTCTTTGGGAGGAAGTTGTCTCATATCACATGATAAAACGTTTTCTTCTAGGAACCTCTGCTAAGGCTCTGGAGGCTATAATCATCTAATTTATTTCCCTTATTTATTTGTTTAAAATGCCACCTTTCTCCAACAGCCCTTAAAAGTATATATGCTCTACGTTAGTTTCACACATTCAAATTTTGGACTAAAGTCTCTTGACATCTCATAAACGATGAAAGCTTATAGCTTCAACTAGATTAAAACATTAAATCTACTAAGGAAAGTGGGAGCTCATTTCCTAATTGGGAGGACAGCTTTTGCCCAATAGTGGGAAAGTGAAGACTCTGGCTTTATGGGGACTGAAGGGGAAAAAGTTACCAAGACAATGCCCTTGACCAACATCTTTATGATTCCAACAAGGTTTTCTCTGGCGATTCAAAAATGAGGATCTGGGTCAAACGAAACAGAATGAAAAAAGAGTACTGCCAAATGAGCTAGAAGGTTTCAGCAGACTCCAGAGAAAAAGCATAGATGTGTGTGTGTTATATATAATAATATTGCTTCTCTGCCTTTTAACTAAGATCAAGTATAGTATAGAAACAAAATATCTTAAAACATGTTAGAATATGAGAAACGGGGAAGCAGAAATGCAGAAAGACAAAGGCAGGACCTTACTGACTTTGCTCTGTTTTATCTCATGAAACACAGTAGAAAATGGGGTTAGTTACTTGCCCGTCGTGACACCCCATGCTGTCAGATCCCCGGAGAATCAGAGAACACCACAAACGCGGCCCTCCCAAAATAGAAGCTCTTCACTGACAGAAGACATAGGTCGTGACCCCCTGGTTTTGGCCTCCTTATGTATCCCCCGTTTCTAAAATTACCCTCTGCTATCTGCCTGCAGGGCCCAGGCAGGGAGAGGACACAAAGAGGTTTTGACAATTCTCTAAAAGTAGAAAAACGAAAGAAGCAAAGCTTTCGCCTGTTTTTTCTTCTTTTCACCCATTTGCACAGGGAACATCAGATTCCATCCAGAGCGAGTCATCAGTGAGTTACTAATACATCCAAGTATTAAAGCTGTCTCTGGAATTCAGGATATCTCAAGCATCCCATCATAGAACATCTCTTTGAATAGGCAAATATATATAATTTCTCTCTTCACAAATTTAAAATACACACAGGAACTATCAAAACACGCCCCGTGATGCTTTTTTTGAAATGTTATTAACTGGTACTTCTGATAAAAGGGTCCGTCTAATTCCATCGCTTTTATAACAGATTTTACTAAAGAAAGAAAAAAAAAATCAAAGAGAAGCCACAGAACCTCGAATGTGAAAGATGAAATTGACCTTGAGACCTAATTAGCCTGTTACTCAATGGCTCCTGCTGCCTCCACACTTACCCCACTCCTCCACAACCCAAAGAATATCTTTAATTTTAGGCCTCAAAATATAAAATACCACAAACCTCCCAAACAAGCAATTACCTCTTAAAGAAAAATTAACTTGCAAATTTTGACCTCCACATGTGAATAGCCACTTTCGGCCCTTTTGGTTGTGCAGGTACAGGTACCGGGGCGGGTCCCGCTACACCTTCCTAGGGAAGCCCTCTGTCTGTCCTCATCCGTCCATCCCCACTCTTCTGGGAAGACTCAGATCCACACTGCACCCCCACACATAAATGTACCATGGGGGTCATTGGAGTCCACAGATCGCATTCCCAGTGGTGGAACCTCTACCCACGCCTTTCCTGAGCCTTCCCTGACCACCCAGCCATACCCCAATTTGTTTACATAGACCAAACATGCAAGGAGGAAAGCACTAAAATTAAAGGCATGCATTTATAAGCACACAAACATAGTAGAACCCCTGTAAATTGACCACCCAAGGGACTGTAACAAAATGGCCAACGTCCAGGAGTGGCCAACATGAAGAACAAAGCCAGCCTACAAAAATTAGGTCAGCTCAAAGAGTTGTCAGTGTAGGGAGGTGCTCAACTTTGGAGAAACATATATACAAATAAATAATTCTATATACAAATAGTATACAAATAATACTACATACAAATAAATAATATACACACATTGCAAATTTACATATACGCATAGGTATACCTGCATGCTTCTCTGTGTGCTCTTTGCACATGGAATTTATAGATATGGAGGTACATATGCATAGGGAAGGGAAATATCTGACAGACAAAACGCAGCCGGTGCCCAACCTAGACTCACGTCACTGAACTGGTGCTCCTTTCCCTAGTGGAAGTCGGTGCTAATAGCTCAAACCTGAAAGCTCCTGAGAATTGCCCAGCGCCTTGTAAAAAATCCCTGCCCTCTCTGCCCAAGGTGGGGCAACTCTTCGTATCTTCCATGCTCCAGAGTTTCCCGTGGGACCAGACAGAGCCTGGACGTTGGATAACGCCACATTTTCCTGGCTTCTGTCCCACGCTGCTGCTCCCTCTCCTTTACAGTTGTCACCTGGAGAACATGGCCTCAATTAATCAATTACTTGCTCAAGAATTCCTGTCTGAGGCCCAGCATATAGACAACTCAATCCAGGGCAGGCAGCAACAGAGGAAAAAACCAAATACAAAAACAGAAGGAAGGATTTAAGGTTTCAAACATACCAAGTTGCCTGTGACACTGGGGGTCTGTTAAAGAACATTTCAGCTAGAAAGGAATCACACAGCGAAATTTATTCCTGAAGTTCTTTCCAAAACAGAAATAGACCTGGGCTAGAATTATGGAGGGAAAACAGGCATCGTATTGGAGAGAGGGGTGGTGCCACAGCCGTGCTTGATTTCAAAACCCAGAAATCTCCTCGAGATAGCTCCAGTTACTGGACAGGGGCTGGTGGGACTGAAAATACAGATTTTTATGGAATTCATGGAAAAGCTGAACTACCAGCCTCAAGAAGAGCGTAGAAGAGAAGAGCTCTGGGAACTCAGTAGGATTTGTGGATTCTTCCTTTCACATGCCACCAAAATCTCTTCCTTTCACCTTAAATAATACCTGGGCTCAGGTGTTTGAAGTCACAGCAAGACTTCTCAGATCGAATTCTGGTAGCAGCAGGTTGTGAGACTTCCTGAAACCCTACACAAAAACTGACAGGGCAAAGAGTGAATAAAACCAAATGCCTAGGGACAACACAGACAGAAAAACTAAGTGACAAGAATGGATGGGAAGCAAATGGGGCATCCACCTGTAACTGATGTCACTCAGCAGTAAATAGAACAGAGGTGCAAAGATATGCTACGAAGTGGAGGAACCCTAAAAACATTACACTCACTGAAGGAAGCCAGCACGAAAGGTCACAGACTGCAGGATTTCATTCTGTGATGTCTGAAATGGGACCTCCTCAGCTGCAGAAGGCCCATTCTGCTGGTTACCAGAGGCTGAGGCCAAACGGGAGGAGGAGGAGGTACCTGTGTGGAGTTCTCTTTTGGCGTGATGAAATCTCCTAGAGCCATGTAGGGGTGGCGGCTGCACAGCTTTGTGAGTGTATTAAGTGACACTGACTTGGGTGCTTCCAAGTGGTTAATATTATGTGGTGCTCATTTCCCCTCTATTAACAAGAAAATCAAATCTATAGGCAGACTTACAAACCCCCAAATGTTAAGTAGAGTCCAGATCACCCGCAGCTTCTAGTCCTGCAGGCTCTGGGTGTCTGTGTGGATGAAAGCCAAGGGCATCTGACGATTCTGAGGTAGGAACATCGCAGAGGAGGGGAGTAATTCTTGTTGGAAAGTGGGAAGGGTCCATGGGAAATCAATAGCTGGACAGGCTGGCGCCTGCTTGAGCAATCAGCACAGATAGGAGATCGCCGCCCCAGGAGCCCTGACGAAGCTGGGCCAGGACCGCCCCGTGAATGCTCAGAACCAGTCCAACAGGCTAGCTTGAGGACAGGGCCCCACTCTGCAGAGAAACTGCTGGGACATTAGAAATTAGACAGAGCAGGAGGGATAACACAAAAGAAGAAAATAAAGGGTCAGATGAAAGTATCGGAGAGAGGGAAAACAGCCGGGAAACTTCAGCAACCAAGTGGCCATTTTATTTAACAGGTGTGAAAATAGAGGAGAGGGAATTTCATAAAGTTGAAAGGCTCTCTGAATCCAATTTTTCTCTAAAATGTTAGGAAGACATGTATACAAGATGGAGTAATTAAAAGGCAGCAAGATCTAATCCCATACTAACGTGCCACAAGAAAAAAGAAAAGAACTACCAGAACATGAGTGGGACAGAAAGTTGTGCTCCAAAAGCAGACAAGACATGATAGGATGGCATAGATCAGCATCAGGGAAATTCTACAGCTGTGTGATAGAATTTAAGAAATAATTAAAAGTAAAGGAAAAGAAATCATTCAAAAAATGAAGACTAAACTAGACAAATTCAATGGTAAGTGCAACAAATAATGCTTCAAGAGAAATTGAAGGCAAAAAGGAAAACTTTTTAAAGCCAGAGAAATGAAGTAAGAGATAAAAAATGGTTTGAGAGAGTATGGCGAATATTAAAGACGGCCCCCCCAAAATCCAACTGACAGATAAGAAAATGCTTTGGAGAAGAAAATCAAAATAAGAGAATGAACAAAGACTCTAAAAACTATAATTCTGGAGAGTTTTCCTGAAATAAAAACTTTGCATAATTCTCAGGAGCATGACAATGTTTTACCAGAACAGCCAGCACTAAAATATATCCAGGAAAATCACTGGGCATTTATAAAAAAGATGACATTTGGGGGGGCCTCTACACAAAACAGCATGGCACTGACTTAGAATGAAAATAAGATTGTCCTCAGAGTTTTTAACAGCAACGTTGATAGGAGAAGAAAGTATTTAATGTTCCCCCAAAAAATGTGACACAAGAATTCTATATTCTGCAAAGCTTATTTTCAAGTGTAAAAGGCACAGAGACACTGTTATCAGCAGTGAGGAGGAATTGCTGCCATGAACCTTTCCTAAGGACTCGGCTAAAAACAAGCTTGAGACAACCAAAAGGACGAGAGAGACATGAGCATCAGGACAGCTGGTTAGCACTCAACACGTGGTAACTCCCAGAACACAGACTAAATGAGAAAACAACACGTAAATGGCTCTATGTTCTGACAATGAAATTCAAGTGCAACCAGAGACAAGTAGGAGTGTTGGGAGGGCACATACTAAGTCATAACAGCAAGAACTGTTTCCAGTGGCCAGAACTTGGGGGGGGGGGTGCAAAAACAACAGTATTGTTCTTCTGAGCTCATTGTCTGAGTCATGTGGAGTAAAGCAAGTGAGTGTTTATGGGATTTCAATTCTATCATTCCCTGTGTCCTTAAAAATAGGATTCTTAGTGAAAAAGAAAGGAAACAAAGATTTAATATAAGTTAAAAAATCTCCATTTCTAAATTTGAATTGGAAATTTCAGTATGAATCCACATAGTTATTTTTATATATGTCTAGGAGACACCTGAAAAGAAATCCCATGGTAATAAGGGAATGGGGAAGGGATTGGTCTTTCGTTAAGGAGCAGGAGAGCACGTAGCACGTAAGAGCACGAGAGAACACACATCACTGCTTGGCAGTGTCCACACCTGTGGGGTAAATAGCCACGGGATCTCTTCTAGAAAGAGACACAGGAGCAGCTAGTTGAGACTCCTCCTACTAAGGCTGACTGCTGCACCTTTGAGGCGCTCTGGCACCTCTGACCTAACTGAGACAACGGGCTCCTCCTGATGGGGGGCTCACCTGACTGAGAACACGGGCTCCTCCTGATGGGGAGCCATACCCCAAGCAAAATGCACAGCGGTCCACGTCCTGGGCCTGCGACCTAGTGTCCCGGCTCCAACATATATGCATGCATGTATATATGTGCTTGAATGTATCACTATAGATAGTATCATGAAAATATACACAAATGTAGTCACTGCATATATTTTTGTATGTGTATATGTGGGCATCCATCTATATTTTTAAAATATATGCACATATATTTCAAATATTTAGTTTATATGTACATATAGTATATGTAAAAATATGTGCATATATATTTAGTTTACATACTATTTATAGTTTTTCTCCTTTAGTTCTGGTCACTTAAAAGGCCTGGAAACACTGACCCAACCCAAATTATGGTCTTAAAATACCATTTTACACTACAAGAAACCAGGGCTTCTTGGAGAAGGTTGTTTATTCCTAGCCAGAGGCACGAAATGTATGAAATAAATCTTGAGCCTCTCGACATATCAGAGAGTGAGGTGGTCTCAGAGACTATTAGGTCCACAGTGAAAAGATTCAGGAGCCCATCTGAAGATCCTCCGGCTCACAAACACAGGCTAACTCGAACTCCAATAATTAAAATGAATTAAAATCTACCAAAGATGTCTAAATCATGAGGATATAGTATTTAAAAATCATATTTATAACTGGTTATTTAAGGAGGACAGGAATCCAATTCATTGCTTCAAAATATTGAGTAAATAAAAGGGAAGAATCACAGATTTATCTTGTGTTTTCTATGTAAATCATACCACTAGATATAGGTCAAGATCTCTTTACAAAATTATCTCAGCTAATAAGTGAAAACAAAATAATAAAATTAGAGTAACACTACTTTTTAACCCTCAATAAGTTAGTGTAAGTAGGCATCGAGTATCAATAGCTCCTAACATTAAAAAAAAAAGCTAAATATATGGTCCACCTTATACATGAAACATCATCACCTATGGTCTTTACTTTTTTTTTTTTTGTAGAGACAAAGTCTCACTCTGTTGCCCACAGTAGAGAGCTGTTACGTCACACAGTTCACAGCAACCTCCAACTCCTGGGCTTAGGAGATTCTCTTGCCTCAGCCTCCTGAGTAGCTACAGGCCACAACGCCCGGCTATTTTTTTATTGCAGTTTGACCTGGGCCAGGTTTTAACCCATCACCCTTGGTATACGGGGCCAGCGCCCTACCCACTTAGGCGCAGGTGCCACCTAGCCTATGATCTTTTCAAAAGATGGCACTTGAATTTGATGCATTCCCTGCCTTCAGGTGCTAATGTGCAGGAAAGATGGAGAACAGAGAAGTATGCTGAATTGCACAGCACCAAGATTTTGCAATCAACAAAATCCAGACTGGGGGAAACTGTGCAGATCAAACAGCTTGGCTTCTTCAAAAAAGAAATTGTGAGGAAAGGTATGGATTTTAGGGGTGTCCTGGAAACAGACTATGAGACAGAGATTTATGCACAAAAACTTTATTGAGGAATAAACTATGGAACAACATCTGTAAGAAAATGAGTGAAGCAAGATTGGGCAGAGGGAAGTTGAACAAAGACACAGCCCTGGAGCCAGGGGCCCCTTCACTGTAATTTAAATTGACAGAGGAAAAATTCTTCTGGACATTTGCCTTGGCAAAAAATTTATGACTAAGGCATCAAAAGCAAATGGAATAAAAACAAAAATAGACAAATGAGACTCAATTAATCTAAAAAGTTTCTGCACAGCAAAGAAATAATCAAAGGAGGAAATAGACAATGTACAGAATGGGAGGAAATATTTGCAAACTGTGTATCCACTGAAGGACCAATATCCAGAATCTACGAGGGGCTCAAACTCAGCAAGAAAAAAAAAAAAAGAAAAGCCCATTGAAAGGGGGACAAATGATATGAAAAGGTGTTTTCTTTTTAAAGAAGATATACAAATGGCTGACAAACCCATGAAAAAATGTTCATCACTAATCATCGGAGAAATGCAAATTCAAACTACAGCAAGATACCATCTTACTCCCATTAGAATGCCCATTATTAAAAAGTGAAAAAACAATAGATGCTGGCACAAATGCAGGGAAAAGGGAACACTGTTGGTGGGAATATAAATTCGGATGACCTCTATGGAGATGGGTATGAAGAAGAACTAAAGAACTAAAAGCAGACCTACCATTCAATGCTGCAATCTCACTATCGGGTAGCTACACAGAGGACAAGAAGTCATTACATCGAAAACATACCTGCATTCGTATGTTTACCACATCGCAACTAACAATCACAAAGATGTGAAATTAACCTAAGTCCCCATTAAATGATGAGTGTATAAAGAGAATGTGCTCTGTGTGTGTGTATGTGTGTGTACCACACACCAAGCGCACACTACTAAGCCATAAAAAAGAATGAAATAAAGTCTTCTGCAGCAACTTGGATTGTAATTCCAAGGGAAGTAATTCAGGAACAGACAAATGAATCCTGCATCTTCTCACTCACAAGTGGGAGCTAGACTTTGGCTACACAAGGACACCCAGCGTGTGTAATGAACATTCCTTGGCGACTCAAAAGGGGGCAGAGGGAGGGGAGAGAAATGAAAAATTACCTGTGGAGTATAATGCACACTACCCAGGTGATGGACACACTAAAAGCCCAGTCTCTTAATTTTTTTTTATTTCAATTTAAAATGGAAAAAATCATTGACAGAGGCAACCAAGCTGAGTCAGGCTATCTGACTCTGTGAGGCTGTCCCCCCAAAATTGGTATAAATGGCCTAGACGGAAGCCCTACAGTTCTCACCATCATTCCTCAGCATGGCCGCTTACTTCATCAAACCAGCAAGGGGAGCCTCTGGCAAGATTACATTATATAAGGTAACGTAGTCATGGAAGTGATTTTCTGTCACCTTTGCCATATTCCTTTGGTTAGAAGCAACTCCTAAGTCCTGCCTGTGCTCAAAGGATTATCCAAAGGCGGGAACAACAGGAGACAGGACATGGGGGTCACGCTAAGAGTGTTTCCATAGTCCCCAAACAGATGTGTATGAGAACCCCAGTCCTGAGTGGAGACCTAGGGGGCACCCCACAATATCCACTACAAACAGCAACCTGTGCACTGGAAGAGATGTCCAGGTCGAAGAAACATCTAAATTTTTTGTTTGTTTGTTTGTTTTAATGGGAAAGACTAGCTCATAGTGGCTAGGGATACACAGTTCAGTGATAAAATAAGAAAAAAGCTCAAAGAAGTGATGACTATGAAAAGCTATTTCATATTACCCAAGCAGCAGTTATGGAATAAAACTGTGCCAAGACTTTGCTGGCACCAAGGAAATCTCAGCAGCTTGTATCAGTGAGGACGTTTTTTGACTGTAAATAACAGAACTAAACCCAAACTGGCTTAAGCAAAGAGGTTAACTTTAATCTATTACATTACAAAAAGTCTGAAGCAAAAGCAAACTTGAGTATTGTTGAGTCCAAAAGACCCACAGTGCCAAGAGGATCCTAGTTCTTTGCTCTCTTCTTTCCTGCCCACATCAGAGCCTGACCAAGTCGGATCAGAATGGCTAAATTAGCACCGCACACCACATCATGAAACAAAGGCACAAAGAAAAAGAAGAAGATAAAGTGTCTGTCTCTTTTCAGCTTTTGGGGGGCGGGGGGGACGCAAAACTTTTCCTAGACAGAGTCTGTAGACTCCTTTTCATTGAGCCACATGCCTGTTTTTAAACAAATCATCATTTAGGGAAATGTGGTTTCTCTTAGATGAATCGCACTCACCCCTGGAGTGCAGGAAGGGGAGTGTCTCAAACTCCCCCCCAGAGACGTACAGCTGTACGGGGTTGACTAAATACTTAGATAATGTCAAGTTCTGTTAGGAAGAAGGAGGGAATAGATGCAGGGAGGGGATGGATCAACAATGAAACCAACATTGCAATCAGAGACATACACCACAAAGGTAATGGTCCATCAGAGGACCTTGCTCCTCAAAAGTGTCAATTATTACTATAAAACTCTTTGATTTTCTTACATACAAAAAATAGAAATTCAAGAAAGAAGAAGATAGAAAAGTATAGTGCAGTAAATGTGCCAGTGTTCCCCTTTTCTTGTTTGCTTATGCTCAGGAAATTAAGAATATGATACGTGTCAGATATAGCAGACATTAAAAAGCAATTAAATGGCTTACTAATTCCCTAAGGTGTCTGCCCACATAGTCTTCACTCACACACTGCTAGATCAGTTGGTCCCTTACTCTTAGCACTCCTGTCTTCTTCCATAGGTACACTCCTGTCTCAGGCCCTGGAAGTCAGCGAGAATTCACAAACCTTAACAGAGAAGCCCAAGTTTGGTCAGCCTTGGCATTCATCAGGCATTCTGATGAATGGCGTTCCACACCAGTTCCAAATCAAGGCCCAGCATGGTGCTCATACCTGTGTATTCCTAATACTTCAGGAGGCCAAGGCTGGAGGATTGCTTGCATGAGGACTTTGAGACCAACTTGAGAAAGAACAAAACCCTGACATCATCTACAAAAAACAGAAAATTTAGCCAACCATGATGACATGAGCTTGTAGTCCCAACTACCTGGGAGGCCTAGGAATCACTTGAAACCAGGAGTTTGAGGTTCCTGTGAGCAATTATGACTCCATGACACTCTATCCAGGCAGACAGAGTGAGATCCTGTATCAATTTAAAAAAATAAAAAAATCTAGGGCAGCGCCTGTGGCTCAATGAGTAGGGTGCTGGCCCCATATGCCGAGGGTGGTAGGTTGGAATGTGGCCCCGGCCAAACTGCAACAAAAAAATTGGTTGGATGTTGTGGTAGGCGCCTGTAGTCCCAGCTACTTGGGAGGCTGAGGCAAGAGAATCACCTGGACCCAGGAGCTGGAAGTTTCTGTGTGTGGGCTGTGTCATGCCACAGCACTCTACTGAGGGCGATAAAGTGAGACTCTGTCTCTACAAAAAAAAAAAAAAAAAATCTAAATTCTCCAATGCCTTCTCTTCATGCTCAGAATAAAATCTCTGGGTCTGACTGACTGACAAGGTCTTGCATGATCTGGATATTTCCAGTGACCCATGACTCACGTCCCACAATCTTCTCCCCTTCTCTCCTCCCCTACTGCCTTTATCCTCTACCACACCAAGCTTTTTTCCCTGTGGTGCCTTCACATTCTGGCCCCTTTGCCTAGAACCTTCTTTTCCAGGATCCTCATGTACCTAGCTCGTTCTTGTCATTCAAATCTGCTCAAGTGTCACCTAACCAGGCACATGGGATCTAATCATTCCTCCTAAAATAGCATTCCCAGCCCAAACTCTTGTACAGCTTTCTCGCCATGACAACTTAACCTGGTGTTTATTTCTCATCTGTCTCCTTCACTAGGACGCAAGTTTCTGTTTCGGACTTCTCTGTATCTTCTGTTCCTTGAAGCATGTCTGTCCCATAATAAACATGTAATTAATTATTATTTAGGGCAGTGGTGAAAGTTGATCATAAAATAGTAAGTGGGGTGTGTTTATAGACAAGGAGAGCCACATTCATTTATTAACAATGTCTGTAACATAATGTTTATAAATAGAGATAGTGTTGTTGTCTTTTTTTTTTTTTTTTTTGGCAATTTTTGGCCAGAGCTGGGTCTAAACCCACCACCTCCGGTATATGGGATCAGTGCCCTACTCTTTTGAGCCACAGGCACCACCCTATTATCATTCTTATAACCCCTTCAAGAATGCCACTGAAAATTCTAACATTGGAAACAAGCACAAAGATCTCTAAATTGATATACAGTCCCAAAGAAATTGGGATTTGGTCTGTTCAGGTTGTTATATCAAACTATAAGCTAGGTGGCTTGTAAATAACAAGTATTTATTTCCCAAAGTTCCAGAGGCTGGGAAGTCCAAGATCAAGGCATCAGAAGACTCAGTGTATGGTGACAGCCCCCTTCCTGGCTCCATCTTCTTGCATCTTCATAGTGAGTGATCTCCGAGGTCTCTTTTCCCATTGACGAGGGCTCTGTCCTTATGGCCTAAGCATCTCCCTAAAGCCCTTCCTCCTCATACCATCAGTTTAGAAGGTAGGATTTAAATATGTAAATATTGAGAAAACATAAACCTTCAGTCCATTATAATCACTGATCAAAATATGATGTTAAATAATCTGATACATTGTAAATAAATACATTAAATATACCATGGCTTCCCATTAGTTTAATGAGTATTAAAAAATACATTTTTTTTGTTTGCATTCATGAAAATAGCCAATGGAATTAAATGACCATTAATGACCACTAATGAAATCAGAGAAACAATTGTGTCCTAAGATTTATGAATATTCCCAAATCATGAAAAGAAAAAAATATTAGACTTCAACTGTCAGCTCTCCAGTTAGAGGATATAAAACAGCACTTTAATTATGTTCTGCAGACATTGTGTTAATAATTTTCCCATTGCATAGAAATTCATCTGGGGGAAGGAATTGATACATTTTCATATTCAATGGCATTAGTTTATAAGGAAGGCTAAAACATTTCTTCCATATGGCAGGCACTCTCAGAGTTAATTCCCAACAAAACCAAAAACTGATGGCCATCATTGAACGTGACAAATTCCTTCAAACTATTTACATTTTTTATTTAAACTGTTCTCTTCTTTTTTTTGCCTATAATTTAAAAGAACACGCCCCCAAAATTCCACTATTGATGCTGCATGATAAATTAATGGCACATTAATGCTGATTCAATCTTCCCCAATTTGTAAAATAAAGGGAGAAAATTTGTTACAAGTCATAGTTTTTTGAAAAGTCTTTTGCAAATAAATCAGTTTTTGAGGAATTTGCTCTTCTTTTTTTTTTTTTATTTACCACTTCCTACATTTGGGCAATAATTTTGCCTTACTGAGCTGAACTTAGCTGAATAAGGTATCTATAATCCCCCTGGACTTAGAAGCCTTCTAGAAAAAGTTAGCATGGTATTCTTGATTCAGTATTTAAAGAATATTCTTGTCTTCAAAATAATGCTCCTCTGCCATGGATAGATCACATTCATCTCTCAGTGCTTAGTCTCATCAAACTCCTGGTAAAGACATTTGTTTGAAATGACATTTTGGGGGCAGCAGTAACCACAAAGATAGTTAATGGCAAGAAAGAGTAAAATAATACGGCTCAAAAAATGAAGAAATAGGCATTGTCAAATGGTTTGGATGTTGGATTTTTTCCTCTTCTATAGCATTTTTTTACTTTGTCTTCAAATTTCCTTTCCAGTAGTTTAAAACATGAGTAAATAAATCTAGTTTTCTTGATTCATACTATAGATTCTCTCAAAAAAAGAGTAACTTCATCTAGAGATTGTCCTTTGAAAAGCAGAATTTTCCCTATTCTCTAAATTCTAGCTACTTGATAATGAACAAAGGTTTGCCCTAAAGTCCTAAGTACCCAAAGAAGAAAATTCACTCCTGAAACTGCAGCTAAAATGCACTTGCAAAATGAATACAAAACTAGATGTTCATCTTGACTTTAATTAAATCGTCTTATTATTGGAGTGCCATGAAGACTTGAATGCAAACGTTTTTCCAGTAAAAAAAAAAAAAAAAGAAATGAAGCTTTAAAAAAAAACATTGGTTTTATATATATTGCTTTCAAAGAAAAAAATCTGAATCTTTGGTCTTCTGGATCTGTACCAGAATGGTTATTGCGGTCCAATTCATAATTGCTAAGTCATGAAAGAAGCTCAAGTGCCCACTGAATGGATTAATCAATTGTGGCACATGTATACCATGGAATACTATGCAGCCTTAAAGACAGATGGGGACTTTACCTCTTTCATGTCTACATGGATGGAGCTGGAACATATTCTTCTTAGCAAAGTGTCTCAAGAATGGAAGAAAAAGTATCCAATGTACTCAGCCATACTGTGAAGCTAATTTAAAGGTTTCATATGAAGGCTATAACCCACTATAGCACAAGAATATGGGGAAAGCGGCAAGGGAGGGGAGGGGCGTGATTGGGGTGAAGGAAAGGTAATTGATGGGGCCACACCTATCGTGCATCTTAGAAGGATACAGGCGATATTTACTAAATGCAGAATACAAATGTCTTCATAAAATAACTAAGAAAATGCCATGAAGGGTATGTTTAACAGTTTGATGAAAACATTTCAGGTTGCATATGAAACCAGCACATTGTACCCCTTGATTGCACTAATGTACACAGCTATGATTTTAAAAAAAATTCTGAGATTCATACTTTAATGTCATGTCTTATAATTTATTCATTTTAACTGTGACATAATATTCCTCGGTGTTTATTCTTCCATTCTCTTCTTATGGGTACTGAATTGTTCACAGGCTTTTGCTCTTATATAATGTTATAACAGTCATTTTTAGATATGTCTCTAATCGTTTCTCGGCCTTTTGGCTAAGATCAAGTGTAGATATGTCTCTGACTATGAATATTTGATATTTCCCTGGAAATGGATTTATTGATTCATAAATAATGTGTATGTACAACTTTATGAGATATCAAATATTTTCTAAAATAGTCATATCAATTTAGACTCTCATCTGCAATCTCTAAGTAATGCTGTGGACCCATGTTTCCTTTAATACATGATATTATAAGATATTTTAATTTTAATTTTCACCAATCCAAATGGGAAAAGTATATACATCGCTTTCATATTGACTTAAATTTCACCAATCAGAACACATATTTGGAAATTTATTAACCAGAAATGTTCTATCATTTGTTCAATGCTTATTTTATCTCCCTCATTTTTCAAGTGTTTTTGTGTGTTTTCTTGCTATTTGGAAATTTTTATATACTCTCAGTGTTTATTTCTTGTTTGTGTGGCTAAAAATATATTCACAGTTTGTAACTTGATTTTTTGCTTTAAGATATCTCTTGATTAGCAAAAGTTATTCGACTATAATTATATTTACTGTTCCTAAAACTATAGAACATTTTAAAAATAGTGCAATGAATGTCCATTGTTTCACTCTAGGTGAACTCTAGGATTCACTAATTGTTAACATTTTGCCACTTTGTTGAATTAATATTTATGTCTGTGTGCATATTATTTTCTTGAACCACTTAAAAGGAAATTGTTAAAATTGTGATACCTAACCCTTAATTATAATACCATTATCAATTTAAAAGATAAAAGTTTCTATAATTGTATATAATATAGTGCCAATATTCACATTTCTCTACTTGTTTGCAAAATTTTTCTATAAGCTTTTAAAAATCCTAAGTTCACATACTTATTTTGCGTTTTATATTATTTTTAATATCAAACAACTCTCTGCCTTTTTTTCTGATGTGTTCTTTTTAATACTTGTTTCTCGTGAAATTTAGAAATTTTCCTATTTTAATTTCTACTTTGTCTGTAATTATGTCTTCTTTTTAACCCTAATATTATTTGTGTCTCCTGTCTTCTCATGATCAATGTTGATAGAGGTCTGTTAATTTTATTTTTTTAATTTTCTTTTATTTCAGACAATTACATAGGTACAAACATTTTGGTTACATAAATTCCTTTTTATTTTCCTTTAAGAACTAAATTCAAGTGTTAAAAATTTCTACATCTTTTGTTATTTCATTTAATCATCCTCTTATCAAATAATTTTTCTTTTTTGAAGAATTCTATTCATTTTTCTACCTTTTAAGTTGGACTTTTAACTCATTAATTTTGATCCTGTGTTCTTTTATAATATGAATATTGAAAGCTTTGTTGCCCTCAAAGTACCACATTTACTGCCTCAAAGTACCACATTTACTGCCTCTGTAGTGTTGAGATGTATTTATACATTTTCAGTACCACTTACCTCTGTTTTATTTAAAATTTTCATTATGATTTTATGATTAACCAGCATTATGTTTCTAAATTGCTGACATGCAAAAATTTAAGTCATTTTTTTTCTAGGGTCTAAATTGTGTTGTGATTAAAATGCATGGATAATGTTATGTCTATTCTTTAAAGTTTGCTGAGGCTTGCTTTTTACACTAAATCATCAGCTTAGAATGTCTCCATGGATTCTATAAAACAACGTGCTTTCTCTTTTTGTGGGGTGGAGAATTCTCTATTTGTCCTATAGGTCAAGCTTATTGCTATAATTTCTCCATATGTTTCATCTTATTTGATTTTTTGACCACTTGAGATATAAAAGAAAGAACTATCAAAATCTGTTAGGGTAATGATGAATTTTTCAATTTTTCATGAGTTTTATAAAAATTTTGAGAATATATGGTAGGTGTCTTAGAATTAAACTTTCTGATAAGCTGTAACATTTATCATCTTGTTTGTTTGTTACTCACTGTATCTCTAATAACATCTTTTTTCTGAAGTTCTATATTATTTTTTTTAATTAAAACATAGCTGTATACATTAATGAAATTATGGGGTTCAATGTACTGGTTTCATATACAATTTAAAATATTTTCATCAAATTGTTTAACACAGCATTCACGGCATTTTCTTAGTTATTGTGTTAAGACATTTGTATTCTACATTTAGTAAATTTCACATGTACCCTTGTAAGATGAACAGCAGGTGTAGTCCCACCAATTACCCTCCCTCTACCCATCCTCTCTCCTCCCTTCCCCTCTCTATTCCCTTTTGCCATATTCTTGGGCTACAATTCATATGAAAGCCATAACTTGCTTTCATAGTAGGGCTGAGTACATTGGATACTTTTTCTTCCATTCTTGAGATACCTTGCTAAGAAGAATATGTTCCAGCTCCATTCATGTAAACATGAAAGAGGTAAAGTCTCCATCTTTTTAAAGGCTGCATAATATTCCATGGTGTACATAACCACAAATTTATTTATTTGTTTGTTTATTTGCTTGCACAAAAGGTCTTTATTGGTGGGGGATGCTGCAGAGCAGCATTAAGGAGGAGGGGAAAAGAGAGAGAGAGAGACAAAGAGAAAGAGAGAGAGGGAAAGTGGGGGGAGAAAGGGGGAGAGAGGAGAGAGAGGAGCCACAATCTGTTAAGCCATTCCTGGGTTGATGGGTACTTGGGTTTCTTCCATGACTTAGCAATTATGAATTGGGCTGCAATTATATCTTTGTTATAATGTGATTTTTGGTCTTCTGGATATATACCTAGTAGAGGAATTGTAGGATCAAATGGCAGGTCTGTTTTTAGATCCCTAAGTGTTCTCCAAACATCTTTCCAAAAGGAACATATTAGTTAGCATTCCCACCAGCATTGTAGAAGTGTTCCCTTTTCTTCATATCCATGCCAACATCTCTGGTTTTGGGATTTTGTGATGTGGGCTAATCTTACTGGAGTTAGATGATATCTCAAAGTAGTTTTGATTTGTATTCCTCTGTTGATTAAGGATGATGAGCATTTTTTCATGTGTCTGTAGGCCGTGTGTCTGTCTTCTTTAGAGAAGTTTCTCTTCAAGTCCCTTGCCCACCCTGAGATGGGAACACTTGTTCTTTTCTTGCTAATACATTTGAGTTCTCTGTGGATTCTGGTTATTAAACCTTTGTCAGAGACATAACCGGCAAATATCTTCTCCCATTCTGAGGGCTGTCTGCTTGTTCTACTTACTGTGTTCTTGACTATGCAGAAGCTTTTTAGTTTGATCAGGTCCCAGTAATGTATTTTTAGTGTTGCTTCAATTGCCCGGGGGGGTCCTCCTCATAAAATATTTGCCCAGACCAATTTCTTCAAGTGTTTTCCCTGTACTTCCTTGTAGTATTTTTATAGTTTCCTGTCTTAAGTTTAAATCTTTAATCCAGTGATAGTCAGCTTTTTTGTTATTGTATGCTTAATATGCCTCTTATATCATTCACATTAAACATTTTATTTTTCTTATGCTTTAGTGCTCATTCT
>CAUYON010047788.1:0-24184 GCA_963573935.1 Arctocebus calabarensis
TTCTAAAAATAGAAAAGGACAAAGTACCTCTTTCCGTAACTTCTGCAAGTGCCCAACCCCCAGCTTCACCCTGCAAAGCCCTCCAGTTACTTCCTTTTATGAGCATCTAACTGAATATTCTAGCCCGGGCATGTCCACAGATAAAGAAGTTTTTTCCATCTTAGGGCAACGTTCCTTGGGGAGCACCTGAGGCCACGTCACTTGCTTTGGTTGGGGGGCCGGTACCCCTCCACCTGCCTCGGTCTCCCAGAGTGCTAGGGTTACGAGTGTGAGCTACTGTGCTGGCTGTACACTTTAAAAATTATTTTAATCAATAGAATTTTGTATATTTTAAAATTACTAATGTTAAATATAAAATTTACCTTGACTTTTTAGAATGATCTAAGATGTTAGAAGATGTTTTCAGACCATTCCTTTTCTCAGCACACTTTCACCAAAATATAACTATTTTCTTTCAAAACTACAAAATGGAAATCTCTAACTTCTTACTGCTGAGTTATTTCTCAGATATCAACCTCCTCATGCTCAGTCACTCTGAAAACAGCAGAATGAGTCTCATGTGACCCCTTCCCACGTAGCCTATAAAAACATGAAGGAAAACATTTTGACTATTTCTTCATCCTCGTTTGCTCATACCAGTTTTTCTTCTAAGGTTCTTGCCCCACGTTTGTAGCTCAGTTAGGAATCCTTCCTCCCCCAGCAATTCTCTGTTCTCAAAAAGTTTTTTTCAATATTCCTATTACTTCCAATACACATAATGATCATAGAACCTGATGTGTCATCTTACTTTTAGTCACGTGGATAATATAGTGATAAGTTTGAAGTTTGTTCTCTCACACATTTATGTACTCAGTATAAAACTTATCCACCCCAAATATCTCTAAGTGAAAGGCATCCTGCCGTGACTTAAATTGCATCTTTGACCGTTTGAAGACTTGGTTTTCTATTATACTCCACCAAAACCAGAGATATTAATTTAAATATTTTAAAAAGCACTACTAAATCTTTTAGCATTCTTGAAAATAACTACTATGCTGAGAGTAAATCTTTTGTTTATTCTCTGTGTATTTTCTCATTAATATGTCATGAAAGACTAGAGGACTTTAATCGGTTTTTAATCGGTGCCGCTTAACAGGGGATGCTGACTTACAGAGCAGCCAAGGTTGCTATGTGCACAAAAGTTGTGATGAGGAATGGTTTTTGAGGTATGTCTGACCTCATCATAAATTTTACATTAAATTCATAATTTAATATGCCTGAATTGATTTTAATCTGATTTCCAAAAGTATATTTACCCGTATTCCTAGATTGTGAAAGTTTTCGTCCCACAAGAGATTACCAGGAAAATTATGTGAGTAAACTGGATACAACAAAAGATATTTTAGAGGCTTTAATTATAGTTTTCCTTACTGAAAAGTCTTCTGATATTACTCTACCACTCACATCTTATCCAATTTACTTCACTAATGGTGACAGGCCAAGCCACAGCTAAATATTAGAATATTCATATGTAAATGATAAAATATGATAAAACTGTCACATATACTATGATGAACATAAATTTGCATTTCATAATTATCAATATAGTACTTTTTAATAATACATTTTTAAAATTTTGTTAGAAGTATAATTATCATACTAAATAAATAAATACTTAACTCTGCAGTATCTGAACTTAAAACAATAAAGATTTTTTTACCACTAAAGTTACTGTTGATCTGTCTGACTCCAATTATACATTTATATTTTAAATATGCATCAAGTGTAGGGCATATTTATTTTAAAAATATTAATATTGATTTTCTCAACATCTAGGGGTATTGTTCTCCTGAAACAGCACAAACATTTCTGTTCCTATGTTTTGGTTTTAAAGCATGTCTGTTTGAGCAAGTAAGATGGTTTTCCTGAAATATACATGTAATTTTTCAGTAAACAAATAGAGTAAATATGATTTGTTAATCTCAAATTGGATCCGGCTCATGTTATAAAATACAACTGCTGGATCAACAAAGCTATTTTAACTATGTGTTTTCATTTTATTATAGTTTATCATTTTTTCCCACTCATAGGAACAACTCTTGACACCTGGAATAGCCTCTATACTTTTTGGAATTTGGGGAAACTTTTAAAAATGTTTTCTGCATCATATTAACACATGATTTTCTACAATACCAGCAATTTAGTCATTTAACATGTGAAAAGTAATGCAATGATCTGTAATTGAAGCTAGTGTTCATCAAAGAATGAGTAAGTTGATTAAAGATTTAATAACTATAAGTGTAGAATTAATCATTAGAATAGTAAACAACATCACGAAGTGTGATTCATTAGGCTTTCCTTAAACCTTCTGTCTTGTTTAATTTTACCGGAAATGTGTTATCATTCAATCTATGCAATCTAATTTGTTTGTTTAGTTATTGGAAAACCCACTCTAATTTACTAACTTGAAAACTTTACCTTCCATGATAATCATATAAGGCTCTGTTTGAACTTAACTCTTCCTGAAAGCAGTAATATTTTCATGTATTACTTAACGTGTTGTTAATCTTTGGCATCAGCCTTATGTCAGGTCGTTTTATCAGATGTTAAATACATATATTCTTAAAAGTCTATTGAGATTTTAAATTATTCATAAAACAGGGTTTATTAGATGAATGTAATGTGTACTATCACACCCTCAACATACTAGGAAGAATATTCTGAGATATAAAAATGTGCAACTATTTTGCAAATAATTAGTATATATAACTGATTACCTACTTACACATAATATATTCATATTGCAAACTAACAAACTAACTATATAAAAACAAAGACACAGATAGATAGAAAAATGATCCTCATTGCAGAGGAGTAGTTGTGAGATTGACCGTTTGGAGTTATGCTGATTTACTAATGAATTCAAACCAATACAAAAGCAAACTCAGTCCATAATCATAGTCACCTGTCCTGTGTTCTGAGACTTGGAGCTGTATGTGACAGAAAGAGCTGGGTCTTCGGGTCGGAACTAGGCACACTGTATCACAGAAGTGGTGCCTATTCTGTTTTGGAGTTTTAAGGCATAGTTTATATTTCCTATATAAATCACGACAGTCATTAGAACTCAAATCTCTATTTTTGAGAGGAAAATTGTCTTTATATATTAGATTCTTTCCTTCTACTAAGAACTGTGCTTATTATGGTTCTTAAACAGATTGTAGAAGGCACACACTATAAATACATGGATGGGCAAAACCCACAAGAATTTTAGTTATATATTTTAAGTAGAGTGTAAACTTCTTAAGGACAAGGCCCTCTCTTACTTATCTTGCTATTTAACAAATCCACTAGGTTGGAGCTTTCTTCATAAGATCAGTGAGACCCTGAGATATTAAAACATCAGTCTCTAAGATACTATATTAAGCCCATAGGATGGCAGCAGCCATCGAAAGCTAATTATTTAATGCAATAAACCTGCAGTGTAAGCATCCTAAAAGTGGGTAGAATGATTGACTTACGGTAGTCCTAGAATTCTCCTCCCTCACACAAATATGATAATATATTTATATGAACAGATACATTTCCTATGAAAACCAGTCATTTTCACCAGGCTTTCCAATATGTAAGTTGCACTTCTTCCTTTAAAAAAAAAAAAAAAAGTCTTGCAGAAAAAATAAAGTTTGCAGTCAAAATTCTTTTCTAGTCTTATCATCGCAAACACACCTAGTGGCATTCTTATATGAAAGAGAGGGAAGTTATTTTGAAAGAAAAGAAGTCCATAGAAAAAGTGAGTCCCTATGGTGCTGGCATGAGAAAGGCGTTATGTATAAATAGAGTACATGAGACACTGATTCCTTAGCTACCAAAGTAGAGAAACACACTCTCATGGTCAACATATTTATATATGTAGTACTAAACCCTCTGCATAACTCAACTACAGAAAAACTGTAGTTCGTTAGTTCATTTGAAATTAAAAGATTTGGGTTTTATGCTTCAATTACTGTGAACTTGGTCAGCATAATCAGGATGGAATTGTTATCCTAAGAAGCGTTTTCAAGTTAAAAACAGACTGTGCAACTTTAGTGCTCATACTACTCTGCAACTTTGTACACAGAGTATTTGCAAGATATGGAATTTTGAATTGCCTATAAAAATCCAGGGTGTGATAGCCCAGATGTGGTGAATTTGTCTAAACCCTTATTGTTCAAAATCTCATGCAGACATTATTTATAACATCACAAGTGACATTGCTTAAAGGTCAAATTCCTGGATACCATTCATAACTACTAGATGGGACTCTGTAGGTGCGGGAATTTGCAATCTGTAACTATGTTGACGTGTGATATGCAAATGATATCCCTAAGTTAGTCACTTTTTTTCTGGTTTGCAATGTCTTTGACTTATGACAGATAGTTTTCTTAAAAAACTTAAAACTATAGGGCAATGCCTGTGGCTCATCGAGAAGGGCGCTGGCCCCATATACTGAAGGTGGAGGGTTCAAACCCGGCCCCCGCCAAACTGCAACAAGAAATAGCCAGGCGTTGTGGTGGGCTCCTGTAGTCCCAGCTACTCGGGAGTCTGAGGCAAGAGAATTGCCTGAGCCCAGGAGTTGGAGGTTGCTGTGAGCTGTGACGCCACAGCACTCTACCGAGGGCCATAAAGTGAGACTCTGTCTCTACTACAACAACAACAACAACAACAAAACCTTAAAACTATACAGTAATTTAAAAAAATCATCCTGGTGTTACTTGTGGAGAAATCCTTTGTGTTACAAGTCTATTTTGAGGCATGGGTCTTACATTAATATGAACTCTGTGGCTCATGTCACTTTCAGAAATGAGTACTATGGATGAAGAAAGGGAGGACTCATCAAGAGTTTGAGCATGTACTAACTGAATGTGTCACTGTCCTTTATTTTGAATGGATCTAGTCTGTTAGGCGGTAGCCTGCAATAATGCCTCCTGTCAGTCCAGGATATAGAAATATCTGGAAGAAAAGGAGTTCATAGAATAAGAACACATATTAAGCAGTGTATTTTTACCTAGAAAGTCATATAATGTTTGGTGTCCAGGACCCTGTGGCCGAATCAATTGATACGAATTTCTCACGTCATGCTGGCTTTCTGCCTTTTATTCCGGAAATGTGTGACAGACATTAGACTCCTTTGGGAATAAGTTGGCATTCTCTCATTTTGATTCATCAGTGTTTCTGTAGCCAGGTTACTACATCCTAAAATGAGAGATCTCATTTTTTTGGAGAAATTACACTGTACAATATAGGAAATCCAGAAAAATCTTTTGCATGGATCCTCATACAGTCATGCTGACTGTGTAGATTCTCATGCCACCATTTGTTGATAAGCAAAGAAGGAACTAACAAAAATAGGACATTTGATGAACATTTTTTATTTTTCTGACTATAGTTAAGTAAGAGGATCATCAACTGAAAGGACAACTTTATTCAAGGGACTCTGAGGAAGGTTATCTGTAGAGTAGGGACTATGAGGCCACAAAGCCCCCACAGCCTGGGGACATTCAAGAGATGACACCCAGCTGCTTCACCTCCTAAAACAATAAAATTATTTTCTCCTCTTCCAGAAGTCCTGCAGCCCCTGCATATTTTCCTTCTTATCTTTTTTTTTTTTTTTTTTGAGAAAGCAGGTAGCCTTTTCCTCCCTAAAGTTAATCTTTACCCCATGCGCTAGGTTCACATCAATTTCCCTCTGGTAAGCAGCTTTACAAAAAAGAGTGACCTTGTTTAGAAACTATATAATAAAGCTGTTTTCACGGTTAGGTGATGGCTGCAGTCTTATCTGCTCCAGTCCTTCCAATCCCATCTTTGTCTCTTGTGTTTTATTCCTCATTCCCACTCTACTTTGTTCTCCTTTGTGCTGGTTTGCAAAATTTATCAGAATCTAATTCTTGTTCAATATATCAAGAATGACAGCACCTCTCACCACTTACAAAAATTGATTCAAGATGGATAAAAGATTTAAATCTAAGGCATGAAACAATAACAATCTGCAAAGAAAGTGTGAGAAAAATACTGGAAGATAATGACCTAGGGGAAGACTTTATGAAGACTTTCATGGCAATTGCAACAAATGGGACTTAATTAAGCTGAAAAGCTTCTGTACATCTCAGGAAACAACAACCAAAGCAAACAGACAACCTTCAGAAAAGATATTTGCATATTATGAATCAGACAAAAGCTTGATAACTAGAATCTAGAGAGAAGTAAATTAATAAATAAAAAAAGATCCAACAATCTCATATATCACTGGGCAAGAACAGAATCTTCTCTAAAGAAGACAGACGAATGTCTAACAAGCATGAAAAAATGCTCATTGTCCCTAATCATCAGAGAAATGCAAATCAAAACCACCCTGAGGAATCACCTAATTCCAGTGATGATGACCCAGACATCTCAAAGTTTCAGAGCTGCAGATGCTGGTGTGGATCTGGAGAGAAGCGAACCTTTTACACTGCTGGTGGGACTGCAAACTAATGCAACCTTTGTGAAAGGAAGTATGGAGACTCCTCAAAGAACTCAAATTAGACCTCCCATTTGATCTTGCAATCCTATTACTGGGCATCTACCCAGAAGAAAAAACAGTTCTTTTATAATAAGGATATTTGCACTAGATTGTTGATCACAGCTCAATTTACAATCATGAAAATGTGGAGAAAGCCTAAAAGCCCAACACCTCAGGAATGGATTAACACACTGTGGCATATGTACACCATGGAATACTGTTCAGCCACTTAAAAAATGGAGACTTTCCTTTTTTTTATATTAACCTGGATGGAGGTGGAGCACATTTCTCTCTGCAAAGCATCACAAGAATGGAGAAGCAAGAATCCAGTGTATCCTAATATGAAGACGGTAAGTAAGCTAATAGAAGGGGAATTGTATTGAACATGTGGGGAGAGGGGAGAAATGCACAACATGAGACCTATCACTTTAATATTCTGAAGCCTGGCTTGTTGAATATCCCTTCTCCCTCCAAAGCTGCCTCACTTTAGCAGGCTACAGACCTTGAGGCCATTCTCTGTAGGAGCAGGGCTGTGTGCTCCAGGAGAGTGCTTTTTGGGGAGTGTTAAACACAGGGAGAATTATTCAAGACCAGATAAGGAGATAAAGCACCTCTTTTCTTCTGTCACGTTAGTTTAGCAGAGAAATCCATCTGTCTGGACACAAGGCTTTCAGAGTATTAAAACATCACATCTGTGCTGTGTGACTGTGGATCAGCTAGGGTTTAATACCTGGACATCAAACTCCTAACTGTTTACTCACCCAGAGTCTATATATTTTAAGATCATAAATACATCAGAATGATAAGAAGTAGCGTTTAAATCCAAAAAATTAATGTAGTTAGTTAAAGAATTATTCTAGTATCTCTATACATAATACAAGTTAACATCAACAATACCCATATGTTAACTGTGTCCATATAGATGAATTTATATATGCTCATATTTTATAAACTAATATAATGCATACAGATAGATGAATTCCAATGTTAAGAATATTAAAATATAGTAACAATTTCCTTTCCATTCATTTTTGTAATGAGGACTAAATTATTATGAAGAATCATCAAATCAAGTATTAACATTTTTTTACTATGAAGATTTTTATGGATGGGAAGCAAGAAGATAAATACTTATCTTGTTTTTATCCTTTACTTTTTGGCAATTTTTACTGAATTCTTTATGCTCTCATATATCAATTTGTAAGTAAATCAGAGGAATTTAAGTTATATTTAATTTTTTATTCCTTTCGTTTTTGACATGAAATGCTGATGATTCAGAGAAAAATGCGGTTGACAATGATGGAAAAAGTTATATATGCGCTGTGATGAGAAATGTACCTGCAGGATGGGGGCCTGGAAGACAGCCAACACAGGGTGTGTTTCTATTATGAAGAGATATCAATTGCTGGACCTCAAGCAGTTTTTATTGGAGATTCATAAAAAAATTGAAACTTTTTATTTTATTTTGTTAAGAATATTTTGGAGTAGACAGAAGTGGCTGGATAAGAATATACACAATAGTTAAGTATATGAGATAAACACTAATTTGAGTTTAATAGCTCTTGAAAAAATGATGTGAGTTTATTGTAGGTAAAATTTGGAAGTGTTGCTCATATGTTGTGCTCATATGAGATTAAGTTGGTATAATACAAAATTAAGCTCCACAGGGAACTAGGAAAACAGAATCAAGACATGTTAAATAAATGGAAAGAAAGATACTTAATATTCTTATCTGTACAATCTGAAGTAAGGCTGAGAGGCAAAAAAGCTGTCAAAAGATGCAGGATTATCATGATCATAGTGTTCTGAAGAACCAATGAGCTGATATTGTTTTAATTATTAACATGAATATTTTATAAAACCTAAGGAATTTAGAACTTTAATTATTTCATTACCATAATTTACAATAAATGGATGCATTTTAAAGATAGACTCAAATTTGTACATCATTTCAGAAATATTATGTGAGATAATTTGCTTGAAAAAGACGTATGATATGTGTGTGTGTGGAGGGACTATATGCACAAGGTGAGAGAATTCCACTCTAAAACTTTTTTTTTTTCCATTTTTGAGACAGAGTCTCACTCTGTCACCCTGGGCAGAATGCTGTGGTGTCATAGCTCACAGCAATCTCAACCTCCTGGGCTCGCAGTATTCTCTTGCCTCAGCCTCTTGAGTGGCTGTGACTCTAGGTGCCCACCACGATGTTTGCCTAGTTTTTCTATTTGTGGTAAAGATAAGTCTCACTGTTACTCAGGGCGATCTTGACTGCTGAGCTCAAACAATCCACCTGCCTCAGCCTCCCAGAGTGCTAGAATTGCGGTCGTGAGCTACTGTGCCTGAACCCCCACTCTACAACTTAAAAGCGACTTGATATCAGGTTATCTTCATAAAATTCCAGCCAAATTATTAATGATACAAAGATGATCCCTTCTCCTAAATTCTCTAGAAATGGAACTTCGCTGAGGAATTGATGTAGCTCATAAATCTTGACAGAGAACTCCAAAAGACTGGTGCCAAGTTTTAATTTCTTCAGAAATTTGAATCAAAACTATTATAACTATGAGAAAACCACATTCAATCAATTTAATGATAATTTCACATAGCCCATTTGTAATTTACATTGAGGTTACATCATTAGTATTTTTTTGCCCATCCATGCTTAGCCAAAGTCAATCACAGAGAACAATTTCCGAAAAAGAAATGTTTGCTTGATCATGAGGCCTGCACATGTATGACAATAGGGGCTATGTTTCGGTGGAATCTGTTTTTCTACGGCCCCAACCTTATCTTTTCTAAGATTCACGTTGCCTCTTTCATTGTCTTTTAATTTGTGTTTCACCTTCCTCGTGCTTTTGCTTTTGTTGAGAATGTCTGTATTTCATCTGACTACGTCTCTTCTGCCACTATTGATTAGATCAGCAGAAGGCTTAAGCCCTGTGGAAATTTTCCCCAGGAGTTTCTGAACTGTTCAGGCTTCGTGCTGACAAATAATTTGAGATGAAGGGCTTGCGGTCTATGAACAGCCAAGCATCCTTCCAACTGCTTGCGGTGAAAGAGAAGGAAGCACACAGATGGGACAAAAAGCATAGTTGAAAAATAACCGGGACATCTCATGGTATACAAGTCCCTAGTTCTGGTGTAGCATCATTTGTTTGTTTGTAAGTTTAAATATAAAAAGATAATATCTTTTGTATTGGAAAAATACAAAATATCTCTCATTTTATACTTTATTTTATTTCTTTATTTATTTTATTGTTGGGGATTCATTGAGGGTACAAAGAACCAGGTTACATTGATCACATCTGTTAGATAAAGACCCTCTTATACTTGTGTCCCACCCCCAGAAGGTATACCAAACCTTGTGACCCCCCGCCCTTTCTCTACTCTCCTTATCCCCCAGCTCCCACTGTGTATTAGATCATTAATTGTCCTCATATCAGAATTGAGTACGTAGGATTCTTGCTTCTCCATTCTTGTGATGCTTTATTAAGAATGATGTGCTCCACTTCCATCCAAGTTAGTTTGTAAGATGTAAAGTCTCCATCTTTCTTAGTAGTTGAATAGTATTCCATGGTATACATACACCACATCTTGCTATCCATTCCTGGGTTAGTGGGGATTAGGCTATTTGAACATTTTAGCTATTGTAAATTGAGCTGCAATAAACAGTCTAGTGCAAGTGTCCTTATGGTAAAATGATTTTTTTTTTTCCTCTGAGTAGATTCACAGTAACGGGATTGCAGGATCAAATGGGAGGCCCAGCTTGAGTTCTTTGAAGATTCTCCATAATTCCTTCCAAAAAGGTTGTCTTTGTTTGCAGTCCCATCAACTGTGTAAAACTATTCCCTTCTCTCCACATCCACACCAGCATCTGCAGTTTTGTGATTTTGTGATATAGGCCATTCTCACAGGGGTTAGATATCTCAGAGTGGTTTTGATTTGCATTTCTTTAATAATTTTTACACTGTAATAAATTCAATCAGGCTTTTGAAATTTCTAGTGTTTCTAGGTGAGTTCAAGGTCAATTTCCTTAACTTCTAATCCAAATAGATATGAACAAAGGAAAAGCCCTAAATAAGGTTTTATGTTTACAAATGTTTTAACAAGATGAATCCAAAGCAAACATTTCTGCTGACTTTTCACCTAGATTAATTTATCTCAATATTTCATTAATTTTTATGCATAGTTCTCATTTATTGTGTCTGTAAGGGCAGAAACTGACTTCCAGGACAACGCTCTCCTGGCTGTATTCTACCTCACCACAAAACCTTTCTCCTCTTCTGTTGCTGGTTCTTCTCCTTCTCCCTGTCTCTGACCTGAAAATTGTTCAGGTACCTACTGGTCAGTCATGGAAATTCTAGTTTACAAACTATGATGAATTAAAAATTATCTCAGGGAGTTAGATGTTATCTGTGTGCTAACCATCCCAAATTTGAATCTCTAGTCCATGCTAGACATATCCTCTGAATGTAAGTAAACGCCATTTCATTATTCCAACACACTAGCGAAAAAAAGAAAGAAAAGAAAAGAAAAAAGAAAGAAAAAAAAGGAAAGAAAGCAAGACTTGGAGTAATTTTTCAGCCTTTTTTATATGTTATTTTCTGTGAACAAGCAAATTTTACTGACTCTAAGTTCAAGATTTTTTCAAAACATGACCATTACTTACAATGTATTTTGCCACTACTTTGATCAAAATCTCATCATCTCTTGCAGGTTTTGCAACAGGCTTCTGACTGATTGTCCTTTCTGGGCCTTTGGTAACTGAATTATTCTAATAGCTTCTGAATGACCTCTTTCACTGTCTACCAAAAAGAAATGAGTTATGTTAGAAAGATTATGTCATAGCCTTATTCACATCCCTAAACAGTATTCTTTCTCTCTCTGAATAGAAGTCCAAATCCTTACAATGACTTTGAAAATCTTACTTAATATGGCCACAGGTAATAATTGTCTTACTTCTCTGTTTAAAAGTCTCTCTCTATAAATAAATAAATAAATAAATAAAAGTCTCTCTCTAGTAGTGGGATTGCAGGATCAAAGGGGAGGTCTAATTTGAATTCTTTGAGGACTCTCCATGCTTCTTTTCAAAGAGGCTATATTAATTTGCAGTCTCACCGACAGTGTAAAAGTGCCTCTTTCTCTCCAAAGCAGGTTCCAAAGAACTCAATTTCATTATGAAGCTAGTAGACGGTTTAACACATGCTCACATAGGAGAAAAACTTAATTCAATTCAAGCTGGGGGAGGGGGAATGAGAGAGAAGGGAGGGGGATTGATGTGTTCCCATTAAAGAGCACAGGGTAGGTAGGGATGGCACACTTTTAGGGTGTGGGACAACTACCAGAGGGCTGCTACCCAACAAATTCAAAAATTGTGACCTGGTTGTCTATACCCTCACAATAACCTGAAATAAAAAAAATAATAATAAAAAATAAAACTCTCTTTCTAACCAGACATAGTTGCTTTCATTCTGTTTCTCTGAATATGACAAATATAAGCACACTTTTGTGATATTTACTTGTCTTTCCCCTTTCTCTAAAAGGGACAGAAATAATTTTTGACTTGCTCCATTAATTCCTTTAACTATTAATTTTTTTCACTTAGCATAATACATGCCCTCAAACTTTTTCTTATCCTTGATATTTTATACTTTCTTGAAAAGATTACCTATATTTTATTTTATTTCATTCAAGACATTCTTGGTTTTGGTGTCTGCTTTTTTTCTCATTAGTAATCATCAAGCATTAATATTGTATAATATTTAAACTTTCAATGATTGTTTTTCCTTCATTATTGCATATCTCTTTCATAAAGAACCAGACAAACGTGTTTTTAAATAGTTGATATGTCAAATTATAAATTTTAAGTTAGGCTTTGTAACATATTGGAGTAGATGTTAATTTTATATTTCACAAGAATTGAAGACTAAGAAATTTCATCAATCACCAAAAGTTATACAAACAAATATTTGAGCAATGTGATTCAAATGTACACCTTTTGTTCCTTGGGCTAAAGGACTTTTTATTGGACCACAACTCTGTTCTATATTTTCAGGGATGCTATAGGTTTTGCCAGTTCTCAAATTAGATACAGTCCCATAATCATGCATACTTTATGTCATGATTATTTATGAAACTCTTTGATTTTTCTGACCCCTAATATTATGTTTCACTAGTAAATTGCAATTATGAGTGGAATTGTGTGATTGCTCACTCAATAACAGAATATGATGTTGCATTTTTTATCTTTTATTACATTTTAGAGCAGGATTTATAAAGTAACAAAAACTTTATAACTAATCAGAAATTGGGATTTTCAAAAGATGACCTTTTCATTTATCATCATCATTTAAAAAAAAGAGAGATTTTTGACTTTAGTTATCTTTTATGCAAGTTGTTTGCTCATTATTTAAAACAAACAACATGGAAAATAATGGGTCATGCACATTCTCCATTTTCATCTCTATCTGGCTTATAATCAATCCAATCTGGATTTAGTGCCATAAAGTGGTATAGAAGTTAACAATAACTAATAACATAAAAAATTCCATAGAGGATAGCTTAATTCTTGGATAAAGTTTTAATTTGTAGAAATTACAGGAAAGATTTTAATTGGAGCATTGATTACCCTCACGTAATTTTTATTACACACATTTACTTTAATAACTGCTCACCCTGGTCATAGTCAATTTTTTTTTATTTTAGTAAAATGTGAAATTTTTATAATGTTAAGGTTTTATAATATTTCATAGTGTTTGATTTACTCTCTTTAGGCTATGACATGGGAAGAATAAATATTAACTTCATTTTACAGACTACTAAATTATATCCCATATAAAGTAAGATGTACCCAAGAGTAAAGAGATTGTGCATGAATAATACAAGTTGAAGCAAGTGTATTTGTACTTTTAGTTTATTACATCTGAATATACTTTATCTAGTAAGTCACTAAGTACCTGAATAGCTCTTCTCAATAGCAAAAATTCAGTTCATGTCGCTTCATATTACCCCATGGTAAGTAATAATTTGTATGACATGTTCCCCAGTTATATTTAAAATAAAATATTTTAAATGTTTTCATACTAATATAATGTGACATAATGGCTTTTACATTTATAAAACAATCAACTAGCACCAGTGTCAAGAAGTGGCTAATATCCCCAACCTTTAAAATGTTTATATGGCTCTTTTGGAGACCTGTAAAAATAATATTAACTAAAATTTTTACTGATGGGTTTATTATAACCATTCTTTGGGACCTAGACAGGGTTTCTTTAAATAAAGTAAGAAAAAATAAATGATAAAGAGTAGAAACTAATCACAATTTCCTTTTTTAAAGCATGATTAAAATACAATTTAATCTGGAACAATTAACATCAGTAATATTTTACTATATGACATGATGAAAATTCCATGTCATTTAGTAAGTTTGGATTTGTAGATCAAACTTTTCAAAACTGGCTAATTGCTCCTACACTTTAGATAAGAGCCACTAGATGCTTATTTTGGATGTAAAGGGGTAGCCTTAAATAAATAATTTAAATTTGCACTAGACAGTCCTCTTTGAGAAAATTCTCCACATCATTAATTGAGCATTGTTTTTTCACTAAGGATTTTGATTAAAATAATACTATAGCATATAGTCATCAATTTAAAGTTTTAAAAAATAGATGATATATTAAGTCATCATTAAAATACTTGATATGCATTCAGTGTATACATCTAGATTCATAAAATGCAAGTGCATGTATTATTCATTAACTATTATTTTTTATTATTCATTAACTATTTTATCATTAATTAACTATTATTCATTAACTATTTTATTATTAACTTATATTGTTCATTAACTATTATTATTTTGAGTACTTATCTAATTTAATCACCAAGAAAATCAAAGTTACATATATGTTAAATTAAATCAAAATAGTCAGTGGACTGTTAAATGCTATGATTGAGGTTATCAGGGGTTCAGTGGTAGTATAAACCTAGTATTGATCAGTAACACAATTTAATAGGTACATAAAAATAGTTGCTAAAAAGTGATGTTTATATTGACAAGTAAAGTATAAACACGTGTTAACTATGTAGAGATAAAATGAGAGAAAAATTTTACATACTCAAAGGCAAAAAAATATATAGTGTTTTGTATGAAACTCACACATCTAGAAATCATTGGAGAATAGACAGAGAGAAACCAGGGACTCTTTGAGAAACACGAGTGTGGGTTGGACTTTATCCCAAGGGTAATACAAATGACTGAAGGGCTTTGGTAGTAACTTACGGTCTGATTTGTCTCTAAGTATGACAGTGCTGATTGCAGTGTGGAAAATGAATTAGAGTAGATTGACTTTAAACTAAAAAAGAAGCATTTCTGAGGTCAATGCTATGATCCAAAAATACAATGAATCATAACAAGGTAGTAAAAGTCCAAAATGATAAAACTAGATAGATCTGAAAGATAAGGAAATAGTACAAATCAGGTTTATATTACCCCTATGATGTGGGGGTAAAAGAAAATGTATTAGTTTCCTATTGATGCCCTAATAAATTATCAGAAATTTAGTAGCTTAAAATAACACAAAATTATTATGTCACAGTTTCATAGATTTGAAATGTGACATAGATTTCAGTGAGCCAAAATCAAGAAATCAGCAGGGCTATATTCTTCTGGAGGTGCTTTGGAAGAAACTTTTCCTTTAGTCTTTTCCAGCTTCAGGGACAGTCTTCATTCCTTGGGTTATGACATTTTCAAAGTAGGTAATGCTGCATCTTTTAGACTCAACTTCCATAGTTTTACTTTCCTTTCTACCGGAGTCCACACAGGCTTGTGGATTTTGTAATAGATTTTTTTCATCATCTTCTTTATATTGACAGGGGACCCTGTAAATAATTTGTGTGAAGTTCGAGCATTTTAGCAAGCCTATCAACAAAAAATAATTATGTGATAAAATAATGCCATGTGCTAAATATATACAACCCCCAAATCCTCTTGTCAGCATTTTACCTGAAATGCTACATTTCTGAGGCTTAAAGCAACACTATAAACAAAGTATGAGTATTGTCACTATCTTTTTTTTTTTTTGGCTGGGGCTGGGTTTGAACCAACCACCTCTGGCATACGGGGTCGGCATCCAAATTCCTTGAGCCATAGGCACTGCCCTATCACTATCTCTTTTTGACAATTAAGGAAATCAAGGACATTGAGATTTCCTAGACTTAATACAAATGCATTCTGTACTTCAGGAGTCAAAATATTTTTATTCAGTAGAAAAATTTTTGCCTCATTAACTTTGTAACAACCTTTTCCTTCTGATTCAAAACCTACTATCCTTGGATTTAGACCCTCTCAAAATTATACCCCTTCCACAAATCACATATACTGTGCATCTTGTAAAAATAATTCCATTTTCTCTTTTGACCTCTGGGCTGTTAAATAGTTCAAATGCATATAAAGAGAACGTTTTCCACTGGCAGTTCTCTCTCCTCTACTCCAAAATAAAATGAATCACAGAAAAAATCCTCCATGCATATCAGTAATGGTGGTGGTGCTGTGCCGTCTACTACAAAGGCATCTGAACTCAGCCAGGCCCAAAGTATGTCTCGTGTTATTTTTGTGAAATCTGCAACTTTTAAACACCTGGGCATCTTCTGGCAGGTATTAAGCATTTTGACACTGTTTTTACATAGGATGGAATTATTATTAGGAAAAAAAGGTGTCTATAAATATTTACTTTTTTTATGAGTTTCCTTTTTTACTCTTCATTTGCCAGTGGATTATTTATTGGTTTGCATATTTGGGAAGCAAACACCTACCACTTAACTAAAATCAAGTGTACTAATAACTATCTATTTACCATTTTATTTAGTAGGAAACATTCAAAAGAAAATTAAATTAATCCTACAGAATAAAGCTCATGACCTTTTTTTCTTTTTACAGCTTTTTGTAAACTTCTTAAAATAGAATTCATCAAGTGAAATGTAGAGGGATTTAGGAGATTATGTGGAGGACATTACTGATATGGAAACAAGCAATAAATAAATGGTTCAAAAAAATTTTACCAGTACATTTTCCTGCATAACTATGCATATTTTAATGTTTACATACCATAAGCGCAGTTTCCTAGAATTCTTTGTAAGTTCGATAAGATTCCAAACAACAAATTATTTTGTTATCTTTAGAAATAATTATTTAATATAAATGGTAAAATATAGTAAAATCTGTTATTTATTGATCCATAGCTTTAAAAGTCGACTATCTCTTAAAAATTTCACTAGGCTTTGGTTTGGTTGTAAACTCCATTTTCTCAGCCAAAAGCATCTGAATAGAAACCTTGATGCCAAGGCTAATGCTTACACAAAATACACAAAATGTAATACACAAAATGTTTTAACCTTGACTTTCCATAAGTGGTATCATACACAAACTGCCGTATAACAATTGATGTCATTTTGGACTTGCTTATCTTTTTACTAATACTTCATGGAAAATATAAATAAGCACATTGATAAAGCTCTCCGTAGGAAAAAATGAGTTTGGATTGCAAAGCAAGTACAATCGTGACAATGAGAGGTTTTAGCCATGTTTCCTACCTGTAATATTACTTATTTTCATAGGAGAACTTCTTGACCTCTCAGTATTGCATTATTGTCAAAGTTTGTAGACATAGTTCAGATGTACGTGAGAAAGCTACATTCAAGTACACTCAGAATTTCTTATTTAACTGCTTTGTCATGTCCAATACAGATAATACATGGTATTACAGCTATCTCATGGCAAATTTTATTTACATAAAGGACACAATTTCTCACTTTACTTATCTGGATTTTACTCTTCCAGCTGTATTAATTCTATTGTTATCAGTATTGCTATTGTTAATACTGTGACCATCACGACCACCACCACCACATCACCCCTAATTTTATTATCTTTCTTGGATGAACATTTTCATTTATAGAGTGCATCACATTCATTATAACAGTCAGTCATTATAAGTATTCAAATAGGCAAATTTTTTTAGTGTCTCTTTGCTGAAGAAGGAGAAAATTGAAGAAGAAAGAGAGAAGGGGATGTGGTTGCTTGGCTCAGAAATAAAAACAAATCAGGTGGAATCACACTACCAGACTTCAGACTATACTATAAATCTATAGTGATCAAAACAGCATGGTATTGGCATAAAAATAGAGAGTTAGACATATGGAACAGAATTGAGGACCAAGAGATGAATACAGACACTGTCATTTGATCTTTGAGAAGCCTATCAAAAACTTAAATTTGAGGAAAGACTCCCTATTTAACAAATAGTGCCAGGTGAATTGGCTGGTGACTTGTAGAAGACTGAAACTGGACCCACAACTTTCACCTCTAACAAAAATTTACTCTCACTGGATAAAAGACTTAAACCTAAGACATGAAACCATAAAGATTCTTGGAAAGAGTGCAGGGGAAACACTTGAAGAAATTGGCCTGGGAGAAAACTTTACAAGGAGGACCCCCAGGGCAGTTGAAGCAATACCAAAAATACTTTACCGAGATCTAATCAAACTAAAAAGCTTCTGCACTGCCAAGAACACAATAAGTAAAGCAAATAGACTGCCCTCAGAATGGGAGAGGATATTTGCAGGGTCCGACAAGGGTCTGATAACTAGAATCCACAGAGAACTCAAACTTATTAATAAGAAAAGAACAAGTGATCCCATTTCACTATGGGCAAGAGACCTGAACAGAAGCTTTTCTGAAGAAGACAAGCAGAAGTTATACAGACACATGAAAAAATTCTCGTCATCTTTAATCATCAGAGAAATGCAAATCAAAACCAGTTTGAGATACCATCTAACTCCAGTAAGAGTAGCTCATGTAACAAAATCCCAAAACTACAGATGTTGGCATGGATGAGGAGAAAAGGGAACACATTCCACTGCTGGTGAGAATGCAAACTAATATGTTCCTTTGGAAAGAAGTTTGGAGAACACTCAGGGATCTAAAAATTGACCTGCCATTGGATCCTGCAATTTCTCTACTAGGAGTATATCCAAAAGACTAAAAATCACTTTTCAAAAAAGATATTTGCACCAGATTATTTATTGCAGCTTAATTCATAATAGCCAAGTCATGGAAGAAGCCCAAGTTCCCATCGACCCATGAATGGATTAATAAATTGTGGTATATGTATAATATGGAATATTATATAGTCCTAAAAAAGACGGAGACTTTACCTCTTTTAAGTTTACATGGAGGGAACTGGAACATATTCTCCTGAGTAAAGTATCTCAAGAATGAAGGAAGAAGTATCCACTGTACTCAGTACTTCTACAAAACTAACTTATAATTACTCACACTTTTGTATGAAAGATAGAACACAACAATAGCCCAGGAAGAAGGAGAGAAATGGAGTGGGAAGGTAATGGAGGGAGAAATTTTAATAGAGGGAGGGTAAAGGGCAAGACCACACCTAAAGGTACAAGTCAAATCTGTCAAGTGCAGAACATAAATGTCTTAACACAATAATCAAGTAAAGGAGGTGAAAGCTATGTTGATTGGTTGCTGTAAGCATGTCAGATTGTATAAAACAAATCAACACATTGTACCCCACATATGCATAAATGTATTCATGTTGTATATGACTTAATAAAAGAAAAGAAAGAGAAGGTAGTTTTCCTATTTAAGAGTATATAGTTCAAGTAAAATCTATCGGTGTTTCAGCAACTTACTAATCCTGTCAAGAAAATGATCTCCATGCAAAGTGGTAAATATGGTTGCATTATGCACATGGTACTAGAGGAAGAACACACATTGTTGGTCAAGCCAGGGTTCTACCGTGCATTTTCTCTTAGGCTCCCCTCCCATGTGTCATCTCTATCTCCAAGAGGGCTGAAAGAAATTCATAAATTGATAGCATCCAGGGATTTCTTTAACACCTCAATGGTCTCTGCATTGGACCATAGGGTTTGGAGGCCTAAAGTTGGGTGAACTTGGGTGAACTTGGGCAGGACGTTTCCTCTACATGTTTGGACCTGTCTGCTCATCTCTAATGCCAAGGCATTGCATTGGTAATTACTTACAGTTATAAAATATGACTATTTAATCTCTGCACCTAACTATTTTACCCACTGTTCTCCACTCCTCCCCCTCCCTTGCATTGCACCCCTGGTGCTAAATTAATGCTCAGGGTGTATAGTAAACAAGGAAGTTGAAGTCTCCTACGGCTTATCCATCAAAGCTCTGCTCAGAGCGCTGGGTCCTGTTGCCTTGTTCTGAGAAGGTGCCAGTAGCCTTTGCCTCGGTTTCTGGATCCCTCTACCATACTCATCCAGCAGTGACAGCTGGCAAGAAGGAGGAGATTCTGTATTAATGTAGCTCATGGAAGTAATTTTAGCAGAGAAGCAGTTCCCACAGCCTCCCTATCCTAAAACAGCATTAAAATTAAGGCTTCACATGTTTTGAAGACAGCTCTTGCTTGGGTAAAAGGCTTGGTTTACATAAAGTCATCTAAACAGGAGACCTTCACAACTACCACTGGCCAACAGATCTTATATTTGTCCCTTCTCTTCCTAAAACAAAAACAAAACAGGCAAATCTCTCCTAAGCAAGAATACTTTTTTTTATTCTCTGTGCATTTCATTTCCTCTTAAATAAAAGGAGATTAGACTGCGTTCGTGTTAATATTTCCTCTAGCTTCAATGTGCTGGGAATTATTTTGGTGTAAGAGCATTCTTTACATTGTAAAATCAGAAGTTACACCATGTGCATAGCGATGTTTCTTTTATATTTCCATCTAGGCAGCCATTCATTTTATTTACTTATCATATTTTTATTGCTACACATTTTACTCTGATGCTGGGCATTAGCCTCTTGAGATGACATTTACTTACATTCATTTCATTTTTTTTGTCTTCAGGATCCCTATCCCCTTCGAGACAGCTGAAAAAACTCCATCTGTAGACGGCCCTCAAATCATCTAACACTTCTGCCTCATCTCCTAAAACATGGCTGTTATTACCCCTCTGCTCTGTGTTTGTTCCTACTTTAAAATTAGGTTGGTGAGAACATGCTGGAGGCAATGAATGATAATTATTTCTCTGATGTTCTCTCACGGTGGGTGATTTTTTTTCAGAAACTCCTTTTAAAAACATGGACTTCTAGCATTTTAAGTGCTACAGAAGCCATTGTGAAATTGTCACTGATGTGATTTCAACATAAGCGCTGCTAAACATCTTTGTGAGAAAGGGCGAAAAAAGTTATCATGATAGGCTAGAGAACTTAGAACTGGGATATATGTTTTTAATGTTACAAGCACATGAGACAGATATTATGTAAGAGATCTCAAATGCATGCAAGAATAAAATGGTCATAATATTCACTCCTTTATAAATGAGTGCACTCTCTGTTTGTCCCATTGTTACCTCCAGATCTCATTTATTTGAGAATATCTTGGTCATCAAGTTTAGTAGCCAGAGCCAGGGTAATGCTAGAGAAAAGATGGGTACTCAAGCTAAAGTTAACAAATAAAATAATATAAAAAATTTGATTACAGAGAATGTCTTCTCCAGGTTTAGACAGTAAAAACAGCAACAACAAAAATAACAATGGCATTGGCCATTAATATCTGAGTTTAAATTTTAGCTTACTGCGAGATTAGGCAATTTACAAAAATGCCTCCAAAGTTCAAATTCCTCCACTTTGAACTTAAGCAAAATAATACCTATCCAAACACCAATTGCTGAATAATTAATCAGTATAATACATAAAAATACATATCACAGTCTCGCATATATTTACTTAACAAGCATGAAGATAGGATTCATGTATGACAGATACGCTTCCATGTGGTTTATCTACATTGTGGAATTAGTTTCATTTTGTATGAGGAAGATTCGAGGAAATAACTTTTAGGTTACTGAATTTTTACAGATGAGGAGAACAGAGAAATTATTACATAAGCTCAGCCATCAGAGCTCCTGTTTCCTCAATAATCTATATTCCCTCTCAATACCTTCAAATTCCATTCCTCCTCTTGATGGGAACCAAATGTTAGGGTATATAGTCTTAATAAAAATTTTAGTATAAACCCTGAACATCTGCTGTTACTACCCAAATTCTTCCAAGATAATTCATAACCCTAACCCTCAATAGATTTCTAAGAGACTGATTTCATTCATTCCTCCCTAGAACAGCCTAGGTAGTTTCTAGTTCACCAATGCCACTAAGGGTTTTTTTTTTTCCCCTCCCCTCTGGCACTGAACATGGCTTCAATCTGACATCAGGTGTCTGTGAACCACTTATGCTCTTTCAGAGCAACCACAAAGGACCCTGGAAGAACTGATTAGGTCAAATTCCATTATCCTTCCTTTGAATGGGTTTCGGGGATTCACACATCTCTAAGACTAGGAAGAGTAATGAATTTTACTTGTGCCCCTCAGTACATTCCATTATCCTGTAAGGCTCCATTGACACTTTTATGTTGTTTTTGTTTTATTTTTCTCACCAAGAAAAGCAGAATAAAGGAAAAGGAGGAGGACGAGAAAGAGAATGGTTGGTTGATGAGCATTCAGTGGTGGGAGGGGAGAGATGGGGATATATAGGTCTTGTAACTTATTGTTAACTTTATACAAGCTGGCATTTGTGTAAATATTAGGAGAGTAGTAGGTTTACCTTCACTCTGATTAACACTTAAACCCGATGGCTGAAATTATAAATCATTACGTAGTTTTAATTATTAGAATATTATGATCTTCAAAACATGAAGCCACTTATTAGCTACCAAATATCATAAAAAGAGAATATATATGTATCCTTTCACACACACAGTCCTGATTCTCTGTATTTATTCAGTCTGTGAATTGGAATATTTGGAAGCTATCCTATTTTTTTTTTTCGAAATCTTCCTTTCAAACCTTGATACTCTTTTACAAAATTGCAATTTGTCTTGTAGCCATCAACCTACCTATAGCAAGGGACAATATAATAAGAAATCCTTGGACACTTTCGATTGGTTTCATTTTTATGAAGCCTTTAAAGAATTTTTTTTATTCAACAGAATTGTGTTTCACCATAGCTATGGCTGCATTTAATTTCATTATAAGACAAGTGATCATATAAACTATTTTTAATTGTTTGCCACAATAAAACTTAAAGCCAGATCTTCAGTGGTATGTAACAGGAATTCTTATCCTGATCATAGTTAGTATTTTTGAACATTTAATATACTTCTTGAACAAGTTTAAACACTTTGAGACATTTTATAATTTGATTTTCTTATCATAACTGTGAGGAATGCCAAAATTTATATTTGAGGCTACTGAATCTTAGAGAGTTAAAATAATATTCCTAAAGTCAGGATAATTTGCAAGCAAGGATACAAAAGTAAATCAGTGTAAATTTGTGCTTGGAGCCACAATAATACTTTACTCTGTCTTGCATACATTGTTTCCCTGATAAATACACTCTTACTTTCCTACCTTCATTTTCTAATTATTTCTCTTATTGCCTAATTGAAATAATTTGCCTTGCAGAATTATATTTCTTTCTATGTTCATGTATGTATAAATTCTATATACAATCTATATGGAAATAGACAGATTAGGTCAATAATATATAGAAAATGGTAGGCAGTGTTTCACAGAGGACAGGGGTGGTTAAAGAGGAGCAACAAAAAAATAAGATAAATGAAAATCTAATGAGAAACAAATGGACAATCTCAAAATATCCCATAATATCCCAGAACAACAAATTGAAACATGACTTGCAGAATGTTATCTCTAAATGAAGTGACTCAATATTTTAAACCAGTACCAAACTGATTATATTTCAAAATCTAGCAGGTTATTTGGAAGATCATTAGAATTCTTTTCTAATCAAATAAATCATAGTTTCTGGCTAATCATTTTTTTGGGGGGGGAATGAACTAATTCGGTATTCATGATAGGATTTGTCATGTAATTATTTGGAAGTGACTATGTTGAATGATTAACAAACTGTCTTTCTAAGAAGCAAACTTAATATGAGTTAGGGTTATATTTCAACTTCTGTTTAAGCTATTGGCCTTAAGATACTTTCATGTGGTAACGTTTTCTAAAAACATTTCCCCTATTATTTGATAAGCTACTCATAAAATAATGTAAACGGGTTTTGGAAGGTGGTTCATAACTCTTTATTGTTTCTCCTGAACATATTTTATTTATGGGTGGGTGTTGGCGACCATCAGGCTCTTTAACCTAAAACGGCGCCGGGAGTCCTTCTCCTCCCCGCTGCAGCTCGGGCCGAAAAGCCTGGCCCGTATGGTCATTGGCCCTTCCTAAAAAGGTCACAATAAAGCCTATTGGCCGGTTTGAGCCTGGGCAGCCACGGCCTAAGATAACGTCACCCTCAACCGAACCTCCCCACCCCATGAGTTTCAAAAATTCCCCATAGTCCCCTTCCGCTTAATGTGTGCCTGCGCGATGAAGACAGCGTTCCGGGTGCAGTGTCTTCATTCCATTGGTTCTAGGTGTTACATGACACCACCCAAAGCCAATAAAATATAGCCACGACATTCAAGCCTCACCACACCGCCGCCCCAGCCTATGCAAGACTCCAACTTACCCCGCCCTCTTTGCCTTCCCACGCCCGCGTAACCAGCCGATAGCCGGAACTTCAAACCTGCCTATCAGCAAACAACGCGCTCCCTTATC
>CAUYON010047789.1:0-18457 GCA_963573935.1 Arctocebus calabarensis
TAAGCCATCCACCTTCCTTTTAAGCTACTGGCACTACTCTGAGTCCAGGTGATAATTTACAGGTTAACAAACATTCATTAAAATAAATTCCCTTTCTCCATCGACCCACGAATGGATTAACAAATTGTGGTATATGTACACCATAGAATATTATGCAGCCTTAAAGAAAGATGGAGACTTTGCCTCTTTCATGTTTACATGGATGGAGCTGGAACATATTCTTCTTAGCAAAGTATCTCAAGAATGGAAGAAAAAGTATTCAAAGTACTCATCCCTACTATGAAACTAAATTATAGCTTTCGTATGAAAGCTATAAGCCAATTATAGTACAAGAATATGGGGAAAGGGGCAAGGGGGGGGGAGGATGGGTGGAGAGAGGGTAATTGGTGGGGACACACCTACAGTACATCTTAGAAGGGTACAGGTGAAACTTACTAAATGTAGAATATAAATGTCTTAACACAATAACTAAGAAAATGCCATGAAGGTTATTTTAACCAGTTCGATGAAAATATTTCAAATTGTATATAAAACCAGCACATTGTACCCCGTGATTGCATTAATGTACACAGTTGATTTAATTTAAAAGAAAGGAAGGAAGGAAGGAAGGAAGGAAGGAAGGAAGGAAGGAAGGAAGGAAGGAAGGAAGGAAGGAAGGAAAGAGAGAGAGAAGGAAAGAAAGAAAGAAAGAAGAAAGAAAAGGAAGAAGAAAGAGAGAGAGAGAGAAAGAGAGAGAGAGAGAAAGAGAGAAAGAGAGAGAGAGAGAGAAAGAAAGAAAGAAAGAAAGGTAAGAAATAAATCCCTTTTCTGATCCTGTGTCAGACCTGGTTCCACATGATGATTTTTTTTTACTATTTATACACAAAAATAAAGAAAAACACTTTAATTATTTTGTATAACCTAAAATATATAATAAAATTATCAGGTGAATTCACATGTATGATTTTCTCTTTTAAAACTGTAGGATAATTATAAGTAATCCACCAAACTCTTTCCTGCCCAAAATAAATAAGAGCTGGGGAATATTCTGGTGGCAGAAAAATTGGATTGGAAAGGACTTTTAATGTAAGCATCGTCATGGTTCAGGGACAGAACCCCTGAGCCGCCGGGATAGACGCAGATACAGACACAGAGAGACCCTGGTGTGGTGCCACCTGGAAAGGCTGGGCTGGGGCCGGTGCCAGTGCAGGCTTGATTCCTCCAGAGGCAAAGCGTAGCATACCAGGAGTTTATTTTGGAGGAGATGGAAGAACCCGGGTTGGCGGGGGCAGGGTGGGAGGGGATGAGATAGGGAAGGGGCTTCCGCGTTAGTGAGCGGCTGCCACTGCGGCCATTTGGCCCAACCCCAAGGGGACATCCTGGAGATTGTGTGCATGGCACATGTCCCCGGCTGTCCGGCCAAGGCAGGAGGAGCCAGCACCTCCCACTCAGCGCTGATGAAGGGCTGCTCTGGACACACACATCTGCTGGCCTTGAGTGGACCCTGTGCTGGGGCCATGAGATCCCATGGTGGGACAAGACGGCCCTGGGCAGAGACGCCGGTACAAGGGGGAATGCAGCCCGCAGCCAGGGGGGCAAGCTCAGGGGGCTTCATACTAAAAACCCACAGCACTGCTGGAGTCAGTCAGGTAAGAGGGGAAGGCATAGAACAGTCCATAGAACACTAACCATGTTCACTAGGATTATTTACGTGTGTATTTTTCCCCACGAGAAGTAAATTCCTACAAGGCAATGATTAGGTCTTGTTCATTTTTTATTCAACTAACTTTTCTCAAGCATCTGTTCCTTTGAGGTTAAGCTAGAAAAAACTAAGCTCAAGACATAGGAAACCAGGTTCTAAGGTGACACCTGGCCTGGCCCCTTTCTCACTTCAGGATGAGATGGCACCAGGAAAGGATGACCAAGATGAAACTCTTACCAGCAGAAAGGCAGTTTAAAAATTGCCCAGGTACGGCTGGGCACCCATAGCTCAGTGGTTAGGAGGCCGGCCACATACTCCAGGGCTGGTGAGTCCGAACCTGGCCCAGGCCTGTTAAAAAACAATGACAACTATAACAATAAAATAGCTGGGCAATGGGGCGTGCGCCTGTAGTTCCAGCTACTTGGGAGGCTAAGTCAAGAGAATAGCTTGTGCCCAAGAATTTGAGGTTCCTGTGAGCTGTGATGCCATGGTACTCTACCAAGGGCAACACAGTGAGACTCTGTCTCAAAAAAAAAAAAAAAAAAATTGCCCAAGGCATAACTCTGAGTGAGAGAGGCCATTGTTTTTTAAATAATTTTATTATTTTTGTACAAAGGAAAGCATATTCATCTTCTAAAAAATAAAACATATAGTATGTATAACATTCTATAAATGGACTGTCATTATACATGTTAAAATTTTAAAAATACCCACAATATGTGGTGGGCACCATTTATAGTCATAAATGTATTTCTAGAATGTTCTAGAATATCATACTGTATCAGATTTCTTTGCCTTCAATCTAGCTATACCGTATGACCTTTAAATAACGTTAATGCAAGTGAATATTTGCTTTGTATTTTCTGCATTTTCTTGACTATTTCTTGCATTTTCTCTGAAACAAGAAGCCGCTTTCCACTTGCTCAAGCCATAGGCAAGGCAAGATTGTAAGACGCCACAGTTCTGCAGGGCCAGGCGGTCCCTTTATTCCTGAGAGTCGGTGTCAGCAGAGCTGATCGCACCGCGTGGGCGAGGTCTCCTGCTACACCTACGTAACAGTGACACCTGCTGGTCAGTTAGGGGTCATTACCAACAACGGGTCTTCAAAATGGACAAAGACTTTCAAGTTGTTTTCCCTGAGTCTGCTGAATTTGATTTTTTGCAGGGTTTTAAGGCTTTCACCAAGAAACACACCGACTTGTCTGGGCAGCTCTGCCTACAGTAGAATACCCTGTGTTTCTCCATCTTTGTTTTTCGCCCTTCGCTGCCACTGCTGTTGGTTGGACCCAGCTGATCACTCAGAACTATCCTTGGAGGAATTTGTGGTGGAAAAAGAAGAAAAATTGAAAACTCATACAAACTGGTCCTCATAGACCTTGTTTTCAAAAATTATCCTTACAGCCCTAGCTCAGGTCTTCAGCGGAACAGATACAAGGGGCATGGGAGGATGGACCCAGGGAAATGGCTTTGAGGGGGGCGTGTCCACAACGCCCCCTCCTCACTTCCCATCACGCTCTGTGGCAGGTGCCCCAGTGGCATCATAATAACCAGCCCCATCACAGAGACTTCAGTGGCAGAAAACTAAATTATCATCTATCATTGTGGAAAACAGCTTAAAACTGAAAAATGGCCTCCCAGAGCCTGAGTTCCTTCAAAAAGAAAGAAATTCCACCTGGAGAAGGAGCCCCGGCCCGTGTCTGTGCCACCAGCCCTGGAAATGTGGGCCCAGAGAGAAATTGGACTCCCAAGTCCCAAGGGACTGCACCCAAATCCTGTCTGACCCTCCTCCATCTGAATGTGAGTATAAAAGTTTTCTAAGTCTCACTTTCCCCAACTGTAAAATATACACAATATGACTAAAAACACAGAAGGCAACAAGTCATCCTGAGGACTGAGATGGAATCATTTTCCTTCTCAGCCTCACAGCAGGTAGGAACCTGGGTCCAAGTTTTATGCAAGAACTTGTGCAAAATATCCCAGATAAATGATGTTTAATCCTCTTCATCCTAGGTAACTTGGAAGTAACATACTTTGTAACTCTTTTCTGTTAGCAACTACACTAAACCAATCTCACAGATTGTTCCACAAATACTTTTCATGAAATATTCCAAATGCCTTTTGGGAAAAGGTACCTTCTCCTTCCTGCCTGGTCAGTCTGCTCCCTGGGAGCGCCGGGATCTGACCGCCCTCCCATCAGGATGCTCCCTCTGCTGCTAGAAGCCCACAGGTGACCCACTGATGACCTTTCTGTGCCGTCTGGTTACCGCCTTACGACTGGATGACACCCTCCCCATCTTCCCTCCGCTGGGTCTGAGATGCCTTCACTGCGGCTCCCTCCTGAACCCCCCACGTGGGGAAGCTCCAAGGTGAGTCTCAGATGCTCCTTGCCTTACGACTGGATGACACACAGCCCCCCTCCCCGTCTTCCCTCCGCTGGGTCTGAGACGCCTTCACTGCGGCTCCCTCCTGAACCCCCCACGTGGGGAAGCTCCGAGGTGAGTCTCAGATGCTCATCCTTCTCTCCCACTATCCCCCCTGGGCGACTCTCAGCTGTGTCACCTGTGCCAATGACCCCCACACTTAGCACGCAGCCCCATCTGAATACCAGGCTCAGACAGTTGGTGCCAAAAAAATGTATATGCAATTTAAGAAAGGGAAAAAAAAAGCTGCATTAAAATTGTAATACTCAAATCACAGTTAACTTCTGCAATTACAAAAATTACACATAATATACAAGATAACAAACACTGTCAGTATACACATGAGTATTACAATTTTAATACAGTCATTTCCTTTTTCAAATGTGTACACACTTTTTTGGTGCCCTTGGTGTACCCAGTAATCCCCAGGATGTGTCTTTTGGATGCTGGGGAGGCCTCACTTCCACCACCTCACCTGCTCACAGCCGGCCGTTGCAGAGGCAGTGCCTGCACATGGGAGGAGCCCTGTGCACCCCTCACCTTCCTGCCTGGGGGGCTCTACTTCTGCGAGTGCAGGATTCCTGCCCAGCTGAGCAGAGCCATTGCCCGAGAGAGCAGGAGCTGAGAGCAGCCGCTGGGAACTAGAGGTGATCACTCCCATTCCCACTCTCCTCCCTGGAGGGACAGAGCCCAGATGTCAACTCAAGAACATGCTCTGGCTCCCTTCTTCCCCTCTCACTTCTCTCAGTCCCCAGGACCCCTTTCCCAGGTAGACAATGTGTATCTGTGTTCTTGTCACAGGATCCTTTCAGGGGATCAGACTAAGGCCCCCAAACATAACAGAGAATGTTTCTCCCCCACCCACCTCCTTACCTCAATAGAGAAGCCTCCATTGCCCCGTGGCTACGTCAATCTCAACTCCTCATAGGTCACCTTGTCCCCACAGCCAGGCCAGCGGCTTCAAAGCCATCCTCAGGCCCATCTTCCTTTGTTCTTTCCTGACAGGTGACATGGTCCAGTCCACCACCATCACCCAAGCCTCCTGACCTCTGACCATCCTCCCATCCTCAGCCCCTGACAACCTTCCTTGCCCAGGCAGCAAGGTGGCCTCTCAGGAGGGTCGGTCACAGCATGTCTGTGCCTGAGCAGCATCCTCTGAGGGGGCGGGCAGGTGCATGGAAGCAGAACTCCCCCAGACTTGGGACTCAGTCCCCTCAAGGAGCCTCAGCCACCCTGCTCCGCTTCCCTCCTCCAAACTGCCAAGCTCCTTCTCAGGTCAGACCTCTGCATTTGCCATTTAAAACACCAGTTGGGAGGGTCTTCACCTGGCTTTCTTGTCCATCGGGGGCCAGTGCTGAAGTCCCCTCCTCAGAGGCCCACTCTCACCACGTCCTGCTTCATTCCCCTCATGGCAGACACCCCCTTCAATGACACAGAGTCTGTCCAGACCCAGCTGACCTTCCAGCCAGAGTCAAACCCCACAGCCCACAAGGCATCATCTTCCCAACACCCACACCTCCTGCTGCCCCACGCACCACCTGACCACCATCTTCTCTCTCTGAAGGCAAGCCCCCGGAAGCATGGGCTGCGTCTTATGTGGCAAAACCTCAGCTATCTGGAAACAGATCCCGAATAACTCAGTCTCTGATGGCGCAACAGGAGCATTGGAACTTCAGCATCATCTTCACACTAACAAAGTCTGATGCAAATACGGTCCCCTCCTCTAGGCCACAAACAGCCGTGAGGTGGCTGTTCCCGCCAGGTGCCACGCTGAACACAGAGGATGCAACAACAAGCGGGTCCCACGCGGTCCCTTGGTGGGGACATGAGGGAGTACGCAGGCCATCCGAACGTGGTGGGGGGTCCCAGAGGGCACCTCCGGGGGTGAAGGAGGGACTCCTGACCCAGGCGGGGTGTGAGGCAGGTGGGATGGCGGGAGGACCTCCTGGAGGGGTGACAGCTGAGCTTCCAGAGCACATCAGAGGTCGTGCTGCAGAAAACAGGCTGCTCCATCACTCACTTTTATTGCTTTTTTTTTCTTTACAATTTTTCTGCTATTTAGTACATCCTGCTCTTTTACCTAATAGCCACTCATAGAGAATTGTGTGGGGAGGATTTCTCAAAGGGTGCAGGGGCAAAGTCACTGGGGATAACTGTCAAATGCACAGCCCAGGTCCTGGCCTGGACCTCAGAGTCAGGATCTGCACGTCGGGGCCCAGAGTGTGACCTCCTGGTGGGGCCTGATGGATTCCCTGGCACCTTCCGCGGCAGAGAAACAGCAGCTGGGGATGGGCAGCAGCTTAGGGCCTGGGATAACTCACGGGTGGGGAACCACAGGGAGTCGGGGATGCCCATGGCCGTCCCCTGCGTGACACCCTGTGTGTCATCCCCACTGCCCCTCTGAGGGTAGCAACATGTCTGGCAGCCACACGTGGGCAGCCCCCACCCCACTGCATGGGAAGGGGTCTGCCTCCCATCTGAGCACTGTGGACACCACGTGCAGACCTCAGCGGGGGGCCTCACATCCTCTAACCCCTCACAGGCCTGGGTGCAGCAGCTCACCAAGGGGCCCACCCACAGGAAAGAGGCTGTGTGTCACCCTCACAAACCCCGGTTTCCCCAGGCCCTTCTCCCAGCTCAGCAGCTCTTCAGCCTGAGAGCCATCAGGGTACAGGCCTCCAGCCAGTCCCACTGGAGTTCACCACTGTGCTGAGAGCTGCACCCGCCCACCTTGCCTTCCACCAGTGCACGTGACCACGGCCACATGGGACACTGCCTGCCTCGGGGGGGGGGGGGACTCGGCTTGAACACACACACACGGAGCATGTGCACACACAGCATGTACACACAGCATGTGCACAGAGCACACCGCACACATCACAGCACACCCAGCACCACGGCACACACCTGCTCACACCATGGGCACACGGCACACTCAGAGGACTGCTGCCTGTGCCTTTGACCCAGAGACTCTTCGAGTGCCTGTGGGGTCCCTTGACCCTCCTGGCCACCCACCCTGCTCCTGTTCCCATCACTTCCTCCCTGGAGAGCAGCTGCCTGTCGAGGGCCAAATCGGTCCTGCACTCAACACCCCACACCGGCTCCCACTGCACCTGACCTCAGGCAAGGCCTTAACTACTCTCAGCTGTCTCACCTACAGGGCGGGCACACTCACACCCACTTCACGGATCTGCAGTAGAAATCGGTGCGATGTTGGCAGGACACTCTGTGCTCTGACGGGGACATCCCTGCTCCCCAGGTGATCGTGTCAGACCCCACCTAGCAGGGCAGGTCTCAGAGTGGGCGCTGTGGGTCCTGGAAGGAGGCCAGACTCCCGATGCACAGTGCCCTGGGAACCATCTTTACCAGGGAGGGGTGAGAGCCAGGCAGGGAGAGGGACGCTGCCAGGAGGCACTTGGAAACAGCCCGTGACGCCCAGGATGGCACTCTAGGAGGCCTGTAAAAGCCCTCAAGAGCTCCAGGTGGAGGGCCAGCCCTCAAACAGGGCCACTCTGTGCGGGTCTGGTTTCAAGGCAGTGGTGTCAGCAGGGACACCCCGGGTAGTGTATGAGCACTGTCACCCCAAAAGAACACTTGCAATGGGGGCTCGAGGACCTAAACTGGGGCAGAGGAGGCTTCTAATACACCCTGTCCCCGAATCAAACCGCATGCGTTGGTCGTGGCGTTGATGTCATCTTAGCGTGGTGGAATTGGTCCCACTAGTGCCAGTCCTGGTGTCGGAGTCGGGGTCATGTAAAGCCCAGACTCTTCAGGTCTGCAGCCTGCTGTGCCTCCCACATCCCCCACCCCACCTGACACACTGTGAACAAAGGTCGGTGGCAGCTTCCCTGGAGAGTAAACATCGTTAAACCAAAGCACGTGAGCAGCACCGGCAGGCACACAGGTGGCCCAAAGCTGTAGGGGAACTACCCAGAGTGGTATGTCTGGAGACTTCCGGGCTGGGGGTCCTGGCAGGAGGCGTCCCCCTCACCGAGTGGCTGGAGCCTGCTGGGCAGAACCAGACGCGTAACCCCCACACCTCCGCTCCGTCCATTCTGAGCCTGTCACAGGAGGTGGGATTCCCCACCCAAGTCTGGGGGCTCTGAAGTAATGTGGGGTGCACAGGAGGGTGGCACTGGCTCTCCACTGCTCACCCTGCCAGGTGGCGTTCTCGCATAGACGTGGCCAGGCTGGCTGGCACCCGACCTGGAAAGAATGCACACGTTTTCCTTGTAACCGGTTCCCTTTGCAGTAGAGAAGCAAGGTCTTCCTTCCCTGCCGACTTCCCGCAGCGCCCCTAAGCAGCCATGAACCAGGCCTGAGAGCCCCCAGCTGGGGGTCCTCATGGCCTGGGGACACTGGCCCTTCCTTGGGGATTTGGAGATTTTCAGTCTTTCCCATTAATGCAGCTGCATCGGGGGGCTGTCCACAGTTCAGGCCCCAGAGACGTGGACGCAGACACCAGGCATAAGGGCATCGGGTATCCCGCGAAAGAAGCGCCATCTGGTTAAGAAAGCCGTGGAGCTTCCATACCCCACGCCAGGCTGTCCAGGGCAGGGAGAGGGTGTGTGGTGGTCTGCATGGGGGAGAGGCGGCCCCTCACTGCGGTCAGGCACACTTGTCAGAGAGTGGACAGTAGCCACAGTGTCATCCTTTCTGCTCCTGGATTCCAAACAAATAACAAATTTGCATTGCCAAGGCCTTTCCCTCCCTCGCAGGAGAGGGAGGAGGAGCTGAGAGCTCTGCCTCTGTTCCTGGGGTCTGACTTGCCAGGGGAACCCAGCCTGCCAGCCCCGCTCCCGGGCTCCCAGTCTCTTCTCTCCAGGTCGCACTCCAGCTGGGGTATGCGAAAGATGTCAACTGTGTTCTCATTTGTGGAAACTGAGGTTCAATCAGGGAACTCAACTTGCCCAGAGCCATGGCTAGTACATGACAGAGCCCAGGTGTGCCCAGTTTCCAGCGGACAGCAGTGGGGGGCTCATGTGCACGAGGGCCCCGGAGTGTAGGCTCCAGGCAAAGACCTTGGGAGGACACTGGGAGCAGGAGGGCATGGGGTGCGGTGGTGAGTCCCAAGCAAGCCCCCCAACCTGGTTCAGCAGGTCACCAGGTGCACACAGGGCTGGCCAGGACGTGGCCCCTTGCGCCATAGCTATCCCACCCCCACCCAACAGGCCAAGGTCCACACGAGGCATCTTTCTCTCCCTGTTTCTTTACTGCTGGATTCCAGGGCCTACACCAGGGTCTGGTAGTGGGTGCTCAAAAGGCTCGAAAGGCATTGGGATGAGTCAACTTCAGTCAACTCGTCACCCGGAGGGTGGTCTACACAGGCTGCCAACAGGGCAGAACAGAGCAGCCGGCTCTGCCTGGTGCCTTTCACAGAAGTGATTCCAGCCGTTCTCTCTGCAGTGGTTCTGGGCATCTCGACACGATCTCTCCCCTCCCCCAAACCCCGCCTACTCGATCCCTCCCCTCACCCCTAAAGCCCCCTACTCACTGTTGAATTATGGGCAGTGTGTGGATATTGTGGGCGAAAATTCCTCAGTAAACGCAGATTCCTTCCCATTCTAGCGTCACCATCTTCAAACATCTTACTAGGGGAAAAATAATATTTAAACTGTGTCTGCACATGAAACCCTTCAAAAACTGAAAGGGGAGAACTAGGCTTTTCCCTCTCCATATTTTGAAATTGGCTCAGAGGGACATTTAGGGAGCCCTGCCTCCATCTGCCGCCCAGCCCCCGCTGGGCTGAACAGCCTCGGTCAGGGGCCTGTGAAGCTGGAGAATCGTGGCGGGCACAGAACCGCGGCCCAGCCCACACGGCAGAGCAGCCTCCAGATCAGAATTTTCCTGCCAAATGGGCTTTTGGCCTCGTCTACTCAACAACTTTCTTGCTCACTGCTCAGAAGAGGCGTTTTGGCAGGGAAAGGAATCCATCCCAAGAGAAGGAGTATAGAGACGGGTGACGCTCACGGGGCCTCCTCTGCTCAGGGCCTCTCTCCCCACATTATCCCCGTCAGCCAGCTCCGCTGGGCAGCTGCCCCCGACCCAGGCTGCCCGCGAGCTGTTTGCTCCATGTGTTCCCTTCACAAATGTGTTCAGCCCTTACAGCCTGCAGGCGCTGCTCTAAGTGCTTCGTGTGTACACGGTCCATAAACTCTGCAAGGCTGGCATCAGGGCTCCCCCATTTTACAAATGTGAAGGCTGAGGCATGAGGCTGGGAACTTGCCCAAGGGCACAGAGCTGGGACACGACAAAGCCAGGATCCCTCTGCAGGCCTCCTGGTTAGAGACCCTGCACTCTGACCGCACAGGGCGGCGTTTCTCCTGGGGCGGACCTGCCCAGGCCACACCGTCCAGTGCCCTGGCAGCTGTGGAGCTGATCTGACCACCGTTCCTGCTGAAGGGAAGGAGCTGGGAGTCTGTGAAAGTTCCCACACCCAAGGCCTTCCCGAACCTACTGTCCACTGTCCTTTGGCCTGGAGGGCCGGGCTCTCAGAGGGAGATTTTTCACACTTGTGCAGCAAAGCAGCCGTGTGCCGGGCCCCACCACACTGAGTGTTCCTGTCCCCAGGAAAATCTCAGACAATGCTCGGCCTCCATCTGAGGACTGCCAGGCTGGGCTCGGGCAGGAGCTGCCCTGGGAGGAAGGAGGTTTCTCCGAGCACACCCGAGAGCCCGAAGGTCGGCAGTGGCCTGGCACGGAACTTAGAAGAAGACACAGTGTCCCTCGTCCTTGGCTTCACCACTGTGGGTCACCGCTAGTGTTTGCTTTGTGGCCAATTCCAGTATTTACTGGCCTTAGAAATAGTTCATGCTGGACGTGGAAAGCAAACCAGAGAAAACGGTCACAACATCCTTGTTTGAAGATAAGAGGAGACAGTGGCACAGATGAGTTTCTAGAAAGAAAGTGGGGTGGGGGAGGGAGAGCTCTGCGTCTTGAAAATAGGCATGGCTTTGCGTGTCGCGTCACCGGCCGCAGAGTGACCTCTGCAGGTCACCTCACCTGGGAAAGAAAGGACGTGGCATGGGTCAGTTGTCGGCCATTCTGTCCCCCATCGGATGCTTTCCTCAAGGAAACTACTCAGAAGCCCATCTGGACCCATCTGTGGGAGGGAGGCTCCCCGCACTGGCCCACTAGGGAGCTTGACCGTCCCCTTGTTTTCCCTCACTGTCCGCGTCCAGATCCCCCCAGTGCCCAGCAGCCCAGGAGCTGGGGTCGGAGGAGCAGCAGTGTGTCACACACCCCTGGCATAGTGTCATGGCCTGAGACAACAGCCAGGCAGCCCTGGCAAGGGCAGCACAGGGTCCTCACACCATTCCACTTTCCCCAGGATGAAACTGCGCCCCGACACGATTCTTGTATTTGTTCCCTGGAGCTGCTGTAACAAAGTACAACTGTGTGGCTTGAGCATCAGAAATGTGTCATTTCCCAGCTCTGGAGCCCAAATGTCCCAGATCAGGGCCGGTTCCTCCTGAGACCGGAAGAGGTCTCTCTCCCATGCCTCTGCTGCCTTGTGGGGGGTGCTGGTGAGCTCTGGCCTCCGCAGCTTGCAGAAGCATCACCCCCTCTCTGCTTCCGTCCTCATGGGAATTCTCTCTGCATGTCTAGTCCAGGTTCCCCTTTGTAAGGGCACCAGGCAGATTAGGTCAGAGGACGCCCACCGCTACCCCACCCAGCATGATCTCATCTTAATTAGAAGTTTGGACAATCAGATTTGGGAACTCACCCTAGAAAACGTGCTCTGAGGGTGGACTGGGCGCTGGCATCGGTGCTCAGCTTCCTAAGAGGAGCCTTCAAAGGTGACCGTGGCAATAGCCCTTTTTCTAGGATGAGTTTTCAAACTACATTTGAAACTCATACTTCCAAGTAAGGTCACATTCTGAGACACTCATGACTGGGCTTCAGGGCATGAATTTGGGGGACACACTTCAGTCCACAACAATGCTTAGTCAATGTGGGGGTGGGTATTACTGAAGCATTTGATCCCAGTGTTCGTACATCGTCATTGGAGGAAGGAAGGGTCGGGGCTTCTTTTTCTCATCTTTAAAATATTTGTTAAAAAACAAGAGGCTTAATGTGTAACTGAAGAAGGGCTCCCACTGTCCCTCCTGGCTGGGAATGGAGCACCCAGACTTTTGCTCCAGCGTAACTGAGAGCACGATCTCTTTCTGCCTATTTGCACCACTCCCTCCCTAGAAGAAGTAAAGTTATGATGTGTTGTCCAGGGGACAGGGAGCTGGGAACAGGGGAACTTGGCCAAGTGTCTCTCTTTAAAAGCCCAATGTACTTTGGTACAATAATCAAGTAAACGGGGCGAAAGCTACGTTGATTGGTTTGATCTAACCATGTCAGATTGTATAAAAATAAAAATATCAGCACATTGTACTCCACATATGCATGAAAGTATTCATGATCTGTATGTATTTGACTTAATTAAAAAAAAAAAAGCCCAATGTGGAAAACCGACAGAAGGGGGTATTCCCTGATGGAAAAAGGGAGTGGGCAGCTGAGACCCCTGCTGTGTAGACTCTGCCTTCCATGAAGAGCCCTGGAAGTTCAGCAGCCCCGTGGGGTACACAAGCCTTTACTGTCTTCAATTGACACTTTGGGGGAAAGTACCCTGACAGCCCATCACCCAGAGTCTGGCCACCTGCACCTGGGGGCTTGGAGAGCTTCACTGGTTCCTTTGAGGTTGGAGGTGCTGTTTCAGCGGAGAGCAGGACCACCCTTGCTGGACACCCCCACACCCTCTCCACCACCATCCCTAAGCCCCAGTGCAGACTCCAGCTGGCAGCATCATGCTCTGGGTCAGGCCGCAGCTGTAAAGCCAGGCCATGAACTTGGTAGCCCGGCAGAAGTCGGGAATGACGTGGCTTTTCCCAAAGACACTGCAGGCTCTGAAGGAGGGAACCTTTCTGGCAACCTTTTGACCTGGCTTATTTTTGACAGTTACATGACTTAGAAGTTAGCCATGCCTTCAAGAAATATCATGGTCTGGTGGGTTATTAAAAGCACATCCAGGTGATGCAGAAAGTATCCTAGCGTGTGTGTGTGTATGAGGAAAGCCTAGACATGCACTAGCTGCCTGGGTCCACAAGACCCATTGTGTACCCTGAAAGTATTCACTAAATAATAACAATACTGCTGGAATTACATGGCCACCAGCATCTGACAAACTTTACCTTCAGAGCCAAGATGTCCAGCATAACTGCGCAGGAGTGAACCGGTTGTGGGAGAACTTCTGTTTGTTGGGTCTGAATCAGGTCTCCCATTCCCACACCTCCCAGCACTGAAGGCCTAGACACTGCGGTCTCCCAGTGGGGCCCACAAGGCACTCTGCAGACACATCCACTTAGACTTTCTGTTCAAATCAGTGATGTCCTCACATTGTCCTCCTTCCCTTTAAACCTTGGTGGTGACTGTGGCATCTGACCAGCGTCTGTTCCCTCTTCTGTCCACAATGGAACTTGGAAAGGATCTGTGTCCTAGTTTTGATAATGTTGACATTCACCTTGACCATCTCTAAATGATGCATGAAATAAAGTGTGAGTTTTCACAGTGTCTTCAGTCCTTGGCTTCACATGGTAGGATTCACAAAAGTGGGCTACCGTGGGCAGCACCCCAAGAGCCAGGCCCCAGGCACCCTGCTTGCTCAGAATACAGCGTTTCTCCTTCAAGGGGAAGACTGTGTGTCCAATTCACAGAGGAGGAAACTGGGGTCCAGGGAAGGTGATAAACTTCGCCCCAAGTCCCAAGCTGGAACGGGTCGCTCCAAGGCCGTGCTCTTACTACGACACCACCCTGCTGTGGCTAATATGATGCTGAACGAGTTTGCTGCCTAAGACTTTGATCAAAACTGAACCAGGAAATTACTGGAGCCCACAGAAACCAGTGTTTACAGTCTACGCCTATCAGGGCGGGAGTAGGAAGCAGGTGCTTCTGGGGAACAGTGCTGATGTGGAGCTGAATTCCTCCTGTAAACCACTGTGTGCCAAAATAAGCAAGGGAGAGCAACTGAGTTAAAAAATTAAAAATCCCAAGGAACACAGTTTGGAGCTTGAAGGTGTCAAGGAAAGTAGCACGATGATCAGGACCTGGTGTCCGAGGTTGTTACAGAGGGAATGTTCAGGACAGCAGCTTTCCTGCCGTACGGGGGTGGGGGCAGGCACCGGGCAGCTCTACCGCTGGCAGGGTGGTGACCTGAGTGTTCCCTGCACCAGGGCACCCAGAGCTCATCAGGAAGGCACACACGGTGAGGACGGACGCAGAGCAGTGGCAAAACCGGGCTTTCTGGCTTTTCTTTCCATCTCAGCATGAGCTCGGTAGCACCAGGGTAAAGTAGGTAGCCTACTTGGACTTGCAAAGTGACTGTGCCTCGTCCCCACTGGCCCCTTCCTCACTCCTCACAGTTCACTCCCTGACTCCCCAGCCCATGTTCCTGTGATCCAGCACCCATCACCCCTTGTTTTCCCTTCAGTCCCTACCTCAGTGGGTCACCCTGGACTTGTCAGCCACGAGGGTCATTTCTCCAAGGTCCCACCTGGGTTCCAGGATGGTCTGGGGCTCCATGTCCACGAAGCCTAATGAGGACAAGCCCACCCAGAGGTGCCATCCCTCCTTACTGCCGACAGGGCTCTTGGCACTCTGGGTGGACCAGGTGTCATAGTCATTGCCTGATATGCTGGATCCCAGCGCTGAGACAAGGTGTCACTGACACCTCAGGTAGGCAAGAAAGTCACAGAGCCGTGCGGCTGCTCTCATTCACCCTGCAAGGAACTTGTCCGGAACACCCTCTCTTCCTACTTGTAAAGTGAATCTACTTTCTGCCACCTGCAGAGCCAACTCAGCTCTGTCCCCAGAGCCACACCAGGCACATTAGAGACACCCAAAACCGATGTCAGTGTATCAGCTTCCATGGAACAAACTGGGGATCTGATGACGAAACAATAGTCAAAGTTACACAACGAGGCGGGGGGGGTGGATGCGAGGGGACGGGGCGGGACCGGCCATTTGGAGAGGAGGGGACAGAGTGTGCGTCTTTTTGTATTATATCCAAAACTCATGATTTTAGGAAAGAAATTGAGGTCTATAGTAGAAAAAGTAGGAAACTTCAAAATAAAACTCTACCTCTCCTACCTACTAGCTCTTTGTGACTCTAAACCAAGGACTTAGCCAATATAACCTTCATTTCCTCAGTGTAAACACAAGATAATAATTCTTGTCCACCCTCAAAAGATTGCTGAAGTGATCCTGTTATACATACTGTAGCTTTGGATTCATTTTTTAAGTATAAATCACAGTAAAAATGCAAGGTATTTATACTTGCTCTATAACAAAGGGGAAATTAGAGTAATTGGGGTTATTACATTCACATTCCATCTCTCGGTATTGCGAAAGATGTAATGTAGGTTTCATAAAACCTTAAAAAGCTTTATTGCATATTGATCAAAAAAATACTTTTTTTCAAATATGTGATGCCTAAGAAGGCAAAAACTTCATTAAAATCTAATAAATGCATCTTTATAAAGATAATCCAGATGCAGCCATGTTCATGTGGCTACAGCAGGGACCAGAGGGCCCCGTGCAGCCGGAAGCCTGTTTGCACTGTGAGAGGCAAGTTGTCTCTGCGGTCACTCCTGCGTGAGACAGAGACACAGCATGGCCGGCCTGGGTCCAGCAGAGGTGACGGTGACACCCTTGGAGGCTGAGGGAAGGATGTGGGCATGGGGATGTGGGGATGAGTGTGGGGCCGGGCGACAAACCGTGACAGTGGGGGAGAGCAGGGTGGGGACGGGCACAGAGTGGCAGAGTAGGACCCTCCAGCCCCTGAGGGGTGCTGTGCTGTCATCTCCTTCAAGAGACTGCACTCACCATGGCACCTGGGCATGGGGCTCCGGCGCACCAGGAGCACCTCGCCCAGTAAACGTAGGTGGATAGAAGGAGGTGCCAAGACCTGGTGTCCTGACAAGCCCAGAGACTCTGGTCCCAGTACCTGCCCAGCTCACTTCCCCTACTCTAAGGCTGCAGCTGCCAAGGGGTTGTCATAGTTCTCACCACTGTTTCCAGTGTACCCAACTCGGCTGGATTAAAGCAATTAATTACAGTGTCACCTTTATATCCTGGACCCCATCCAGATACTTCCGAAGCCAGAGCACCCCTCCAGGAGAGGATAATGAAGCAGGTGACACCTGACGACCCCCACCCCCTCTGGGAGCTAATGACTTTTGGACATATTCCCAAGGATGGGAGCACGAGAGACTGCCAGGGGCTCCCCAAGGGCCAGTCCTCTTCTGAAAGTTCCCCATTCTGGTCGTGCTGAGCAGGGAGGTCAAAGCCTCTTACTTTGGAAAAGTTGGTGGATCATTAATCTAATTAGCATAATAAAACTGATATTTCCATATGGCTCTGAGCCGAGAGTTAAAAAAAGCAAATGAGGCCACAGAATAGTGATGGCTGTGCAGAGTGTACACTGCACAACCCAAGGGCCTGATTCCCATGGACTCTGCTGGAAGTGGTTCCCCCTGGGACCGTCCCCACCCTGCGTGGGGTCTGCAATTCAGGCTCCTGAGGCCTAAGGTGTCTAGGACGGAGAAAGAATCTGTGTCCACCTGTCAGTCAGCGCTGGGGAGGAAAGAGAAGCAGCAGATGGCTGGGGAGCCTGGAATACGGTTTCTCCACCTCTCAGATTCACACTCCTTGGCCACTGGAGTTTGGGAAGGTATTCACTTGTCTGGAAATAGCCTATCTTCATTGTTCCTTGAAAACAACAGACACAGAAGAAAAGTCCCCTCGTCACCTGGCACAGTGCTGCAATGGACGCAAGAAAGAGGGATGTGAAAGCCAGGGCTGCGGAAGCTCTCAGTGACGGTCGCTGAGCTGCCACCGACCACAAGCGCACAGGGCCAGCACACACTGCTGTGCTTTCAAAATATTCTAGCTGGAAAACAAGTTTGAAAGTTTGATTCAGGGAGCAAAAGCTAGCTAGGGACTCACTCAAGCTGATCTGACCAATCTGATATTCACATCCATATTCTAAAAAGGAACATCCTTCCATAATATACTAACTCTGCCCGCAGAAGCCAGGAGGCCCTGGAGAAAGGGGACATTTGCCAGGAAAGGAGTGAGACAACTTCCTATGGTGGGGCCTGAGTTCCCCGAAATATTCTTTTCAACTGTGCCCATGGTTTGGAAGTCAGATTGCAGAGGAGACCCTGGCTACTCACTTCAGCTGCAGAGCCCCAAAGCATAGGTTCAAGGAAAATTGTTGGGGCTCGGTGAAAGCTGCCCAGCTGCCCCCAGCTCCCCTAAGCCCTTTGTCTTATTAAGCGATTAGAAAACAAAGGGAAACATTTACAGACACAACACAGACCCAGGCTGATAACTTCTTATCTAGGGCAGAATCATCCTGGGTGAACAAACACTGTTTATTTTCCCTGCACACAGGGCATTTCCCGTTTCTACACGCGTGAACACTTGGCATGGCTTCTCCCACCAGAGGAGGCAGAAGCCAATCGGAAGGGCTGGGGAAACACACAGCTCACGGTCACGTTCAACAACACAGTGGTGGAGCAGTCTGGGTTTGGAGGACTGGAGCCTGGGTTTCGTTTGATAAGTCCCTGTGGCTGGTTGTGGGTTGGGGTGACCTAACTGTCACACCTGCCACACAGTCAGAGCTGCAGGGGTGCTGTTGAAGCTCTTGCTGATACTGCTCATCCTGCCCCGCAATATTGTTATTTTAATATCATAAAATATTAAAGCAGTAAAATATCTTCTCCAGGCACTGGGATAATCTGCGCTTCCTATCCCCTAGAGACGCACAGACAAGAAAGCTCCGATGCCTTAGTGAAGACCATACAGGATGCAAAACTTAGCAAAGTGTTCTCAAATACAAAATCATCTCACACCGTCACCCACCCTGCCAGGTGGCAGTAACTGCAGGCCATGCAGGCTGCAGGACACACTGGAAGCTGTGGGCAGCCCTGGACCACCATTCCTTCCCTCATTCAACAGACAGACATCAGGCAGCTGCTACACGCCAACCTGTGTCCCGGCATTCAGTAAACAAACAGGCAAAGGTCATTGCTTATGCGGTGGGGAGAGTGACCGTCAAGAGCAAGTGTCTGGAGCCATTCATTTGTGGGGTTCCTCACGGGGTGATAAGTGAGGTGGGAGGAAGAGAGGAAGGGAGGGAGGGAGTGAGGGAGGGAAAGAAAGAAAGAAGGAAGGGGAGGAAAGGGGAGGGGAGGGGAGGGGAGGGGAGGGGAGGGGAGGGGGCGGGTGTGAAGGGCGTGAAGTGCAGTCCGGGGGCCTGACGGAGCGACACGGCACACCACCGGAGGGACGGGAACGGGCGTGC
>CAUYON010047791.1:0-13010 GCA_963573935.1 Arctocebus calabarensis
CCCAAGTAACTGGGACTACAGGAGCCCGCCACAACGCCCAGCCATTTTTTAGTTGCAACTAAATTGGTGGGCCTGGGCTGGATTCAAACCCGCCCCTGTATGTGGCTGGCGCCTTAGCCCACTGAGCCACGGGCGCCGAGCCAGAATGAGAGTGTTTTTAAACATGATCTATATTGTTCACTAGTAAAGATGGAGAAATAGGTTATGACTTCCAGAACCATGATACAATACAAAGATCCTGGTTTGAAAACTCAGGTTCAAATCTGAACTTAGAGCCTTCGGCTGTAGGAGCCTCAGACAAGAACCTCTGAGCTAGAGGTTTCCATCTGTATAATGGGAATGATTTTAGGTTGTAGAGAAGTCTAAACAGGCAGTGTATATAAAAGCACATTTAATCTATAGATTTTTTTTTTTTGAGACAGAGCCTCAAGCTGTCACCCTGTATAGAGTGCTGTAGCATCACAGCTCACAGTAACCTCCAATTCCTGGGCTTAAGCGATTCTCCTGCCTCCACTTCCCAAGTAGCTGGGATTGAGGCACCTGCCACAACGCCCGGCTATTTGTTGTTGTTGTTGTTGCAGTCGTCATAGTTGTTTGGCAGGCCCGGGCTGGATTCGAACCCGCCAGCTCAGATGTATGTGGCTGGTGCCTTAGCCGCTTGAGCCACAGGCGCCAAGCCTTAATCTATAGAAATTTTAGTATAAAGCAGTAAGGATCAGGAAATGCTACAAGAGGTGGGAGGATGCCTGTTGAATTGTCATTGGACATGCTCGCCTGGATGGCCACTAACCCCCTACATTCAAACATCTTCCTCCCCAAGGAAGGGAGGCCTTACGCCTGCCTATCTGTAAGTCTCGGTTATGCAACTGAAGCTAGCAGATGTTTTGTCATCCAATATTCAATACACACACACCCCTATGTGCTGTGTGCCAGGGACAGTAGTGGGTGCTGAGAACTACATGTTGGACATGGCAGGCAGTGTCCTCTCCATCAGGGAGCTTATAATTCACTTTGTAGGAGAAGCAATAAGACAGACAACAAATAACTAAATAAATAAACAAGGTAATAACTGAGAATAGTCCCCTTATTTTTTAGGAAAAGGCCACATGAAGGCAGTCAGGCAGAAAAGAGCTTGTCCTATTTGCAGTTTAGAAAAAGGTCCCAGAAGGAAATGAGTGAATGAGAACAGTTTCCATGTTTTGAGAAGCCAACAGGGCCATATCTTTCAGGGCCTTCCCCGGGGACAGGAGCATGGATTTTATCCTCAGGAGGCCTTTGGAGTTATAGCGAGTGAGTGGTATGATTTGGTTTGGGGACTTTTTGTTTGATTTTTTTTTGTTTTGATCAATCCCGCTATGTCGAGTGCAGAAAATCTGGATTGGAGGAATGCTGGCGGGCGGATATGGAAGCAGGAGGCCAGCTGGTCAGCTCTGCATCAGTGCAAGACAGAGACCACTAAGGCTTGAAGAGTGGAAAGGGAGAGAGGAAAACAGAAGCAAGAATTGGTGGTGAGTTTCACACAGAGGCACAAAGAAAAGGAGACTATCAGTGACAACTCCTGGGGTGGGATTTGCTGGAACAACCAAGTGATAGCATCTTTTGAGATGGGGGTAGTAGAGGGGGAGGGGAGGAAGGTACTCGATTTGGGAAGGAAGATGCAGGTGGAGAGAGGCTCCCCCTTCATGTGTAAAACTTGCCAGTTGTCCCCACAACCTTCCCCAAATCCCCTCTGCCTTCCCATCTTCAATTTGCCGCCTGACTTCTCAGTGGATCCCCACCTCGGGCGTCTTCCCCTCCAACACATCTGCTGTCCCTACATCCTCCACACATCCTGGAATGGGGGAACAACACACTTTCCTCCATTGTTTAAGACTTCCCTGTTGACATTTCTGTTACCGGCAGGGAAGGGCCAACACATCAGGCTCCGAGGTTTAAGCCCAATCACACATCCCAACCATGAGTCCTCTCCTCTACCAACACCCTTCTTCCCAACCACACTACGACACCCAGCGTTAAGCAGGGCTTGGTGTCATGCACCTGTAGTCCCAGCTACTCCGGATAAGGAGGAAGGCTCACTTGAGCCCAGGAGTTCAAGGCTGCAGCGAGCTGTGATGGACCACTGCACTCTAGCCTGAGTGACAGAAGGTGATCCTGTCTGTAAGAAAAAAAAAATTCATTATTTAAAATCCTACAAACCACCCATTAAGAGGTGCTATCCATGCTATGTGTAGGATAGCTCTTGCCCCCACTGGAGTGGGAGAAGCACTGAGTTACATCAAAGGGGAGAATAAACAGAGAACTATGCAACCATGCCCCACATTCAAACCACCTGTCTTGAAAATAATCCTTAATCAATGGCGGGCATATGTGGGAGAGGTCTGGGACCAGAGGGCGACCTTTTCAGTGGCGGGCATATGTGGGAGAGGTCTGGGACCAGAGGGCGACCTTTTCAGTGACTGCCACCTATTGAAGGAGTTTACTCATTTTTGTTTTAATATTTCACCTCCATAAACTTAACCCCCAAGGTAGAAAAAAAAAGTTGTCATTATCCTTCACCATCAGGGGCCAATGGATCCTTCTAATTTTTAAGAATCCTCTGCAGAAGTAAGAATGGAGGGATGGTTTGAAATAAACTTTATTTGGGAATTTGATAATAACAGATTTTCACTGCACATTTTCCTGGTTTTGAATGTATATAAACCCAAAATGAGCAGCGTACTCTGAATGCGAATGTCCATTCACCAGCTGTCATGTGCAAGTAAATCCAGTTCCAAGTTGCAAGTAAATGTCTAATAAGGGCTAGTTTATCATGACTTCTGGTTCTTCTTACACTTGTATTCTTTTTTTTTAACAGAGTCTTGCTCTGTGACCCTGGCTAGAGTGCAGGGGCATCATCATAGCTTACTGCAACCTCTAACTCCTAGGCTCAACAGATCCTCCAGGCTCAGCCTCCCAGAGTGCTAGGATTACAAGCATGAGCCACCATATCCAGCCATAAAACATATTACTTTTGAAAATGTTAATAAAAACCCATCTCCAGACCCAAAACGTTGACAGTTCATACTTTTCTTCAAGAGAAAGGGGGTCATCTTCTTTTCTCCACAATTAAAAAGGATTTTTATTTTTAAACTTATAAGCACCAATTAGCATGATTGGTGCAATGACTTCTTTCTTTCATGTCTACATCGCCTATTTTTCTCCATCACCTTCATAGTCACTTTTGTTCTGACTCCATCATTTGGTCCCTTCAAACTGTATCAAGTAAGTTTTGGTAAGCCAACATCATAAAAAAGAAAAAAAAGAACTTTGGACCCCATTCTTTCAGCAAAATAGGATGATGGTCCAGGTTCATGTTGCAAAATATCGTGTGATGAAATCATTCCTATTGAGTGACTAACTGGATGAGAATATCTTCATTTCTTTTTGTCCTCAGAAATACACTATTTACTCTTGGATTCTTAAATATGAGGAACCTCATCTAGATTATCATAATGTATAATTCTGTCTAAGATTCTACTTATAAAACCTTTGTCACCATTTTCATTTGTGTCTACAATGCTGCTCCTTACATCGTCTAATTTATCTAATAATTGTAAATGTTTTCTCCTGTCAATTTTTTTCTTTTACCACTTTGCGCAGAAAAATGAAAAATGACATATTCACAAGTGTATTCAATGAAAACAGTAATAATAAGACTATAAAGATGGTGCCCTCTGCCTTTACTCTTTCTTGAGAGATGATGTAATATGTCAGGCAATGCAATAAAAAAACTGAATGATGATTCTTTCTCTATCGCATCACCCTTCTAGGTGATTCCATCATTCTTCCATTTTCTTATTAGTTTAGCGTGTTTTTCTATCTAAATCGGCAATAAATGACAAATAATGGTGAAATGATGTAAGGATAAGATGTTTAAAATATAATAAAATTGGTGTGCTCCCACCTAATGGGCACGATGTAAGGGTACATAGAACACCTCCTGGATGCAAGACACAACTACAATAGGAACTTTATCTAACAAACATAAACATTGTAACCTAATCATTTCTACCCTCCTATTAATCTGAAATTTAAAAAAGACTAAATAACAAAAAAAGAGAAAATTAATATCATTAAGGTTTTTGGATTATCATAGCTTGATAAATGACTCCAAGGATCTTAAATGATAACTTCACGACAGAAATTCTGAGTTTCATTCTAATTTTTGTTAAAAAGTAAAAGATCTGGGCGGCGCCTGTGGCTCAGTGAGTAGGGCGCCAACCCCATATACGGAGTTCAAGCCTGACCCCGGCTGAACTGCATCAAAAATTAGCCAGGCGCTGTGGCAGGCGCCTGTAGTCCCAGCCACTTGGGAGGCTGAGGCAAGAGAATCGCTTAAGCCCAAGAGCTGGAGGTTGCTGTGAGCTGTGACTCCACAGCACCCTACTGAGGGCGATAGAGTGAGACTCTGTCTCCACAAAAAAACCCCCCCCCAAAACAACAAAAAAGAATACTATAAACTCCTTCTGCGTTCTGGACCATTATATTTGTCTTTCTTATTGCTGAGAATATTCTTCCTCCAAGTTTTTTATCCAATTAACGCTCTTCCAAACACTCTCAACTATCATTTCTTCCACAATGGCTGCTATGATCCATCTTCTCCCAAAAGTCTCCGTAAGCTGCTCCTAAGTAAACTCCACAATACTGCTGTTACAGAACTGAAGTAATATTTTAATTTGCTGCTTATCAGACTATTTCTTACTAAGCTATACTTTTTTGAGACCATGACTCTGCCATTTTCTGTCATTTATGACATTCTGTTTTTTAAAAAAAGTTTTCCTCTGAATTTTCAATTCCCTCCAGTAGGAAAAAAGAAAATGAAGTTTAAAAGCCAAATACTCTTTGCCAGTTTTTATGTAGAAGTTACAATTAACTTATAATCTATGATTTGTAAGAAGCAATGTACTTACACCATCTATCATTTGACCTTTCTGTGAATTCACTCATTATAATAACTGAGCATGATCAAATGGTTGATTTTGGATTGTTTAATCTGTTTATCTGTGTGATATAATTTATTTGGTAAAATACTAATATTAGCTATGAGAAAGTCTTTCTTTCTGTTTCTCTACTATTAAAATAGCCGAATTCCAAAAAGGACCAGGGGAAAATCTGAATGCTATTTTCAAAGCTTTTGGACTGTGAATAAATCCTAAGATGAGGGATGAAGTGACAGGACTGTCTTATTTATCTTTGCATCATTCAGGCTTCTATGCTGCCTGACACGACACAGTTTAACAAATGTTTACTGTGCAAGTTTTCTTAATCCATCATCAATGTGGAGTCAGTTTAATTTCAATCATTTTTTAAGAAAGTTCTTAAAAGTTTTATAAAACTTTAATGGCAGAAAAAAATACAACCTCATAAAGAGATCTGCTTATGTTCCCAAAGTGATAACATGTATGAGTGCATTTTTTTAAGCACAAACAATATGATTTATGTATTAAGTGTATTTGGCTAGGTAATATCAAGAAAAACATAAAAATACTGTTTTAAAATAGCAACAGACAAATTCCATTACTAAAACATATAGTACTATTTTCCTTATATTAAAAAGGTTATTTTTAAAAAATATGTATGTATTATATATATATATATTTTTTTTTTCTTGAATGAGTCACAAGTATGCACTGTGGTACATGCATACTATGGAATTATTCAGTAATAAAAAAACATTGATACATATAACAACTGGTATGCATCTCTGCATTACGGTACATGAAAAAAGACAATCTCAAAAGATCACATATTGCGTGACTTCATTTTACTTATCATTTTCTAAATGACAAAACTGTGGAGATGGAGAATAGATGAGTGGTTCCCAAAGGTAAGGAATGGTGGGAGTTAGGGGAGTGGGCCTGACAATCAAGGGGTGGCACTAGCAAGATCTCTGTGACAAATTGACTAAGCAGGTTACAGGGCTACACAGGTGATGCAACAACTGAGAAGTATATGCAGACGTAATGCTTCACACCAACATCAAAGTCTTGGCTTTGATACTGTACCAGTTACATGAGGTATAACCAATGGAGGAAACTGGGTGAAGGGGAAAGGAACCTCTCTCATCCATCTTTACAACTTACTGTGAATCTATGAATATTTCAAAGTAAAAAGGTTGAAGTATTTCTAAAAGAGTTCTTACATGTGAAAAGTTATTAAATACAAAGTAGATATAAGCCATATACATATTACACATGACTTTTAATCTTTTTTCAAGACAGGGTCTTGCTCTGTTACCTACATTGAGTGCAGTGGCATGATCACAGCTCACGTAGCTGCTGGGCCTAAAGGGTCCTCCTGCCTCAGGCTCTCCCTAGGGGTGTACCACCACATCCAGCTAATTGTTCTTATTTTTTTGTAGGGGCATGGTTTCAGTCTGTTATCTAGGCTGGTCTTGAGCTCGTGGATCAAGTGATCTCCCAACCTGAGTCTGCCCAAAGTGCCGGATATACAGACATGAGCCACTGCACCTGACTATTTTTAAAGGAAAGTGAGAGTTGGCCAGATTCAAGTGGAAGAAATAATGAATGGGCAGAAACTTTAAATGACTGTTAATAACTAGATGTGTTTCTAAATGCTGTATTTTGAGCATTTTATCCATTTCTCTTATGTTTTGCCCACAGATAACTGAATAGATGCCTCTTAAAGCAAGAATCATAAAGACTTAGAAATTGATCTTACTAACTGTGGCCTACTGAGAATGAAAAGAGACGTTACCCACCTCAGCACCATGGGCTCCAGGGCCTGAGAGGCCAAGCGCTCGAACGTCCGCTGGAGGGGCGGGTGCAGGGCGTGGTCCTCGTCAGCCAGCGCCGCGCTGCACCGCTGCAACAGTCTCGCGTGAAGGCCAGCTTCACACATGACCTGCTGGCTTCTCTCTGTGTGCACCAGGGATTGTAAAATATTTGCCACAGCAAGTTGAAGGTCCAGAGCATGCTAGAGTTGAAGAAATTCAGGGCACATGGGCATTAGTAGTGTGGCTCACATTTTCCACATGAACCACACATCTTAATATGAGGTCTCTATGTATTTCAAAACACATTCAGATAAATTAAGTAACCGGCTTAGAGTGAGACAGCAATTACAGAACAGGTGAGGTGAAAATCTTCTATTTTAATTAGTTAGAACCATTCCCAGCTGAATTCTTTTTTTCTTCCAAGTCCAATGCATTACATGGCTATACAACTACTTATATAAAAATAAGTGTGTATAAAGACTTTTCATGGTAGGTAGATAAATAATACAAAGAAAGTCCTACTATTTATATCTGTGATATATTAGGGCCTAGCGGGTCCAAACTTTTCCTTTTTGCTGCAAACTGGATAAGTAAGAGTTACCTTGGGCCACACATTCAAAACACAAACACTAGGCCGGGGCGTGGTGGCTCATGCCTGTAATCTCAGCACTCTGAGAGGCCTGAGCTCACAGGTTCAAAACCAGTCTGAGGCAGAGCGAAACTCCTCCCTCTAAAAATAGCTGGGTGTTCTGGTGGGCACCTGTAGTCCCACCTACGTGGGAGGCTGAGGCAAGAGAATGGCTTGAGGCCAAGAGTTATAGGGTTGCTGTGAGCTATAACGCCATTGAACTTTAACAAGGGAGACAAAGTGAAACTCTGTCTCAAAACAACAACAACAAAAAACCCACTAACACTAACAAAAGAAAAAAAAAGGTCCATGCATACTTTACATGATATTGGATACCACAAGTAAGCAAAACAGTCCTCAGATAATCAGCATGCAGCCCCGGGAGTGTAGGCTAGACACCCCTCTGTTTAGACCTTAAAGTCCACAAAACATTTTAATAAAAATAACCACCCAAACTCAGATTTACCCAAACTTCGGAGTGCTACAAGTGAAAACAAATAAATAGTCTCAGTGTAGTATCTTTAATCATTTTTCCTACTGTATTATTCATTAACAATGTCCAGTACATGAACAAACAGAATTATTCTAGCACCAGAGGTAATCATCTTGGCCACTTTTGTAACAAATGAATTGTTTTCTAAAACATACATATCTGCCATTCATCATAAAAGGTTAAGATGCAAACAGAAAAGCTCCTATTTTTTCCCTTTCCCTGTTTTAGTATGTGATACGTAACAGTTCCACATTGCGTTCTTCCCCAGACCCACTGGCTCATGGAACCACATTAACATCCTTCCATTCATTAGACATCGAAGGAATTAACGTATCCAAGCTTACTTCTGGCTGTGTCACTGACCCAACGGAGGCCAGGAGGTCCAGCATAGCAAGCACGGCCCCAGGATGGATGATGACTGCATCAGAACTCTGGAGAGATGAAGTTGTCACGTGGAGTTTCAAGTCAGCAACATTTTTAGGAGGGTAAACAGGGGGAGTGGAAACAGAATGGTATGCATGTCTACATAAAAAGAAAGAAGAATAAATTTGGCATTTAATTCCAATCATATTCTCTGTTCGTTTTCTTCATCTTCTCTTTTTCTTTTTGAGACAGAGCCTCAAGCTGTTGCCCTGGGTAGAGTGTCGTGGTATTACACCTCACAGCAACCTCCAACTCCTGGGCTCAAGTGAGTCTCCTGCCTCTGCCTCCCAAGTAGCTGGGACTACAGGCGCCCGCCACAATGCCTGGCCATTTTTTTGTTTGTTTGCAGCTGTCATTGTTGTTAGGCGGGCCCAGGCTGGATTCGAACCCGCCAGCTCAGGTGTACGTGGCTGGCGCCTTAGCCCTTTGAGCCACAGGCGCTGAGCCTCTTCATCTTCTCTTACTTTTATCCACTGATAAGCAAAAAGCTTTGTAATTTAGGGATAGTTTATAAAATATTTTAAGGTTGGGATATAAAACAATTACATATTATCAACTGTTGAGTCATATATAGACAATTTATCAATTATTCTTGGCCTTTATTAAGTCTTTGCCATTTACTAATTTGGACTGTTTCATTAAAAAATGACACCTGTACCAGAAGAGGAGGTAAAATCATAGTGATTCAAAGTTCTAAGAAGATGAAATTTCCAACAATATGTGATAAAAGATCAAGTTAAATTAAGTCCCTCTGTGAGACTGTTTTCTTTCGGAATTATCTATGTGTTTTTAATCTTAGTCCATGATTAAGTGGCCTAATAAGAACTAACAAGGTCAAAGTGGCCTCCTCTACCATTGGATCAACTTGGCCACCAGGGCTGGCTGAGAGTCTTGGCTACCCAAGAACAAACGTATCACGGAGTTTTCCTTTACCTTATTTGGAACTACATTTACCATTTGCATTTGTTCCCAACACTAGTGAAAATATTCATCACAATTTTTAAAAACTTAGAAGGTGTATTTTATGTAAGTTTCTATGAGTTAGAAGGCCCTGCCATGTCCTGAAGGTACACTCTTCTTCTCATCAATGATCTCCACTTTCTCTTTCACGCTACACATCTACAATTCATGAATTTTGCATATTTTGCATCTTGGCACGAAGAAACAGATGCTTGTGGTTTGAGCCTATAGGAACTCTTTGTTCTTATGAGCTGGTGCTGGCACAATTTGCCTAATGCTGAGCTCTGTCACTGAGAGCAATGCAGTTTCAGCTCTCTGGGAAAGCAAGAGCAGCTTGGGAAACAGATGCTTTACGTCAGCGATTTAGTAGCAAAGAACTGGCACTACTATGTTTTTTTTTAAAAAAAAGTAACATCTCTTTTTAACAGAGATTCTAGGAAAGTATTCAGCTTCACTTACAAAAAACCACATGGGCTCTCCTAATTTATTTAAGTCAGCATGTTTTCACCCATTCATGTTTATACTCCCTGTATTTACTGTTTTTCGTTCAGAAAGATTTAATTTCTAAACTTACTATAGAAAAAGATTTCTAAATCTTCTATACATTCTGTTGGCTTATTACCAACAGATATCCTCTTCCTATGCTCACCTTGTTCTTTAAAATATTTTGATCCATCTTGAAAAAAGATTCATAATTCCTCTACAGTGTAACAGGAATTCTCACTACTGAATTCAAACATTTCATAAGAATGTTTTCACTAAACACACACACACAGATTCTTATTTTATATTTTAGTTATAGGTATTGTAAAACTACTTATAAGCTAACAATTTAATCCAGATTTGGATTAGAATTACTGATACACCCACAAAAAAATCTTTGTCTTTGGCCACTGAACTCTTTACTAACACAGGTTGTGTACCCCTAACCTGAACATGCAAAATCCTCCAAAATTCAAACCTTTTTGAGCACTGACATCACAATTCCATCCCTCATGCGACATTTCGCATTCAAAATGCAGTCAAAACTTTTATGCATGCACTAAATTAGTCAAAATGTAATTATTCAAATTATAGAAAACCATAAAGGTTGCAGAAATCTAAAACATGGCATTTAATAGCTAAAATTAGGTGTGCTATAACAGGTGTTACACAATGTGAATTCTTATTAAGTCATCTAGGCATCACCACAGATGTTACCACTTTTTAAATTTAGGGATATGGTAAACTTATTAAATGGTTAATTCCTAAGCAAGATCTAACCATTTGCAAAGATAGGATAAAATGACATTTCAAATTTTAATTTTTATGTTACCGTCACTTTTAAAAACTATTAGTTTAAATATTTCAACCTAAGTTATATTTTAGACTCAGCCACCTCTTTTAAGAATACATAGTTGAATATTTAAATTCTGAATCTGTTTTAATTATCCATCAAGTGTGCAGAGGCACCGAGTAACAGACACCATGTCTGAATAATAACCAGTGCTCGCCACAGCTTGCTCCACAGTCACAGTCTGTTGAGTTTGGATTACTATTTGCACTCACTTCCTCCACCTCTGATGGAGTACTGTTCAGTGAAGATTCTGTTCTGTTATTCTTCTGACTAATGAAAATTATAAGTTATGGTTTTCTAAATAGGAGGTTAACTAGCGCTTCCCCAGCTCACTTCTTAAAATAAGTAGAGAAAACTCTCTAGGATTTGACATTTCAGGCAAGTATCACAAGCTCAAAATTTTCTTAACATCTGAATGCTCCAGGAGCCATAAAAATACAGTACAATGTTGGTTTCTCTCTTTGCCCACAAAACCAACATGTTTTGCTACAACTAAAAGATGCTATGAGCTGATGTAGTTTCTTGAGAGAGTCTAGAAATAATCTGAATTAAATTCTAGTTTCAAAAGTTACTAGATTTGAATTTGTGAAGTAAAAATGTCATGGTCTTTACCAGCAGGTGACTGGAAGCGCAGCCTGAAAACATCAGCACTGACTTCAATATTAGCACACACAGAATCAGGTTTTTGTCTTTGGGATACAGCAGTTTGTAAGACTGATGAAGAACTCAGGTGGATGATGATATGCTCAGGCAGGTTTGTTGATTCAGCCACAGTTTTCCCTTAAGTCAAAGACCTGGTATCTCTACAATCACATGCACTATAGGGACAATTTTTTTTTTTTTTTAATTTAAAGCCATAAGTAACTCTTTAGGAAAAGGAAGAAAATGCTGTTTTCCCTTTTTCAAATTACCATTTACATAAATAGTTAAGTTCTGGTGAAATTTTTTTTAGTGTACCCTTTAAACTGCTAATTTCTATTTTGCAGTTTTTGGCAAATACTTAAAAAGGACTAAATGTTTTTAAACAGCAATTTTTAGGCCTTTACCATTTATGATATAATCATTATATTTTAAAAATGTGATACTTACTAATTTAAAACTAGTAATTTAAATTATTTCTCTAACATTCAGGAGTTCTTTGGGATCATGAACACATTAATCTTTAAACACAGGTACCAACTCATTCATGTCAGCAAAAGAAAAATACACTAAATCAAACCAAATTTATCTGGGCCAGGTGCAGTGGCTCACATCTATAATCCTAGCACTCTGGGAGCCTGAGGCAGGTGTATTAGCAAAGGTCAAGAGTTTGAGATCAGCCTAAGCAAGAGCAAGACGCCGTCTCCACTAAAAATAGAAAAACCGGCACACATGAGGCAGGTGCCTATAGTCCCAGCTACTCAGGAGGCTGAGGCAGGAGAATCACTTAAGTCCAAGAGTTTGATTTTGTTGTGAGCTATAATCGTGCCACAGCGCTCTACCCAGGGCAAACAAACAAACAAACAAAAAATCAAACTTATCGTATTTCTGGTTTCATGAACTAAGATACTTCTTTAAAAAGAAGAGAGCAGTTTTCAGTATAAATACTTTTAATGAACAACCCTAAATTTATTCAAGACCACTTTGAACTATGCCACGGTTTACTTTAAGAAAAACGCTGTTAAGCCCCAGTGTAAATCTAAAAGAAAAAGGAAAATATGTCCTCCCACATATCCCCTACATATTTACTTTTAAGAGACAAGATCTCACTCTGTCACCCAGAGTGATGCAGCTGAGTGAACATAGTTTACTGCAACCTCAAACTCCATGGCTCTAGTAATGCTTTCACATCGGCCTCCCCAGTATATGGGACAACGGGTGCAAACAACCACGCCTGGCTCATTTTTTTTTCCTCAATAAACAGAGGGTCTTGACCAAGCTAATGTCAAACTCCTGGCCTCAAGCAATCCTTCCAAAGTGCTGGGATTACAGGTATAGGCTACCTTGTCTGGCCTTAATTAATATTACTACTAAAATATGCTGAAACACAGGACAAATACTTCTGATTCACTAACTGCAACTATATGCACGTTTCAAAATCTCAAAAACAGCTATAAAACTAAAATGGCAATATAGGGGAATCTCTGGATTCATTTTTTAAAAAGGAACAATGGGCTTGGCACCTGTGGCTCAACGGGCTAAGGCGCCAGTCACGTACACCTGAGCTGGCGGGTTAGACTCCAGCCCGGGCCTGCCAAACAACAATGACGGCTGCAACCAAAACATAGCCCGGTGTTGTGGCGGGCACCTGTAGTCCCAGCTACTTGGGAGGCAGAGGCAGGAGACTCGCTTGAGCCCAGGAATTGGAGGTTGCTGTGAGCTGTGATGCCATGGCACTCTATCCAGGGTGACAGCT